>VSMD01068516.1:0-79286 GCA_008750895.1 Mirza zaza | reverse complement strand
AGGTGTTTAGTAGCCTAGTGTCACAGGTGTTGAGTAGCCTAGCATCATAGGTGTTAAGTAGCCTAGTGTCAGAGGTGTTTAGTAGCCTATTGTCACAGGTGTTGAGTAGCCTAGGGTCACAGGTGCTCAGTAACCTAGCATCATAGGTGTTTAGTAGCCTAGTGTCACAGGTGTTGAGTAGCCTAGCATCATAGGTGTTAAGTAGCCTAGTGTCAGAGGTGTTTAGTAGCCTATTGTCACAGGTGTTGAGTAGCCTAGGGTCACAGGTGCTCAGTAACCTAGCATCATAGGTGTTTAGTAGCCTAGTGTCACAGGTGTTAAGTAGCCTAGTGTCACAGGTGTTTAGTAGCCTAGTGTCACAGGTGTTGAGTAGCCTAGGGTCACAGGTGTTTAGTAGCCTAGTGTCACAGGTGTTTAGTAGCCTAGGGTCACAGGTGTTTAGTAGTCTAGTGTCACAGGTGTTTAGTAACCTAGTGTCACAGGTGTTAAGTAGCCTAGTGTCACAGGTGTTTAGTAGCCTAGTGTCACAGGTGTTTAGTAACCTAGTTTCACAGGTGTTAAGATGCCTGGTATAAAGGCTGAGGCACATTGTTGCTCCAGGCCACTAAGGTAGAGTTCCATGTTCACTCTTCTCAGTGCCTGTTAACTTCTCCCTGTGCTGCCCTCTTTACTGCTAAAGCAATCTTCCCTGACTCAATATGTAAAAATGAGGGAGAAAATGTACTCTGGATTCTAGGCTATAGAGGAAAAACCCAGCAGCTGAAAATAATATTCATAAGTCTTCTGTCTACAAAAAGTGGCAGTTTTCATAACACCTTTAAATTCCCACTTTTCTCATATATTTTATAAACATATAAGACAATTATAAGGGTTTTGGGAATGGCAATCTTAGAAAAAGGAAAAACACATCAAACCAGAACGCTACAATTTCTGTTTTGCTCTTAGTCTTAGGCTCCTGACTAAGGGACAACTCAAATCTGATTAGAAGCCATTGTGTAGCTGGTAACTATCTATAATTCTAGGAAGGCAGATGCAGCACCAATTTAGTCCTCTAATAGTGGTCTTATTAATTTTAAATATGCACGGCAGGAGAAGCAGATGGTGAGGTAGGGTAAGTGTTTAGATGTTTGGTCATTGATAGCTTTTCACTTCCATGTATTATATTGGGATTTGGGACCTGGGGAGCCCACTGAGAGCTGATTGTTATCTATCCCCTCACCATCTGGGTTCCTTTTCATACTGGGTTCAGAAAGATTGCTCCTATGACAGTAAAGATGGATTGTTTATTGTTTTGTAATCATGAAAGTTTATTTGTTCCATACAAAATTCTGAAGCAGAGCTATTAAAAGGTGGTCCTCTATTATATTTCAAATCTGGGTGTTTTAAAAATTACATAAGCAAATTAAGGTCTTTTTTAGTGGTTAGCTGTGAATATTGTTGATGTGAATGAGAAGTATATTCCACTACAAAATCCCTGGGACTTTATGCCAGGATGTGAGCCCTGGAACATAAATTGGATTTTCTAGATGATTAAATAGGCATGGCACTGAGTGCCACACAAACATGTTTAATAAAGTGACCACTTTTTATTTTGCCTGAGTTCAAATTTTGTGTCAGTGTTTAGAAAAACAGCAAAAGAAATTGGAGGAATGTTCATCCAGTCTAGCCCTTTGCCCACAAGGTCATAAAGTCCAAGGGTGCTTACAGTAAGACACGTTCCCTGCCATCTCAGCAATGGACAGCCCTCATCATCACAGGTTCTTCCTGGCTGTACACCTGTCCTCCTCCTTTTTCCCTCCTGCTCAGGTTTCTCACAAAGGGAGTGGCCCCAGTGGCAGTTTTGCAGAAGCTGGATAAGACTGTAGAGTAGGGGTCCTCAAACTATGGCCTGCGGGCCACATGTGGCCCACTGAGGACATTTATCCCACCCGCCAGGTGTTTTTGCCTCCGCTGCCTGTCCTGCTTAGCAGCCAACTCGTCCCGGGCCCACAGTGTGCATGTGTGGAATGTGCGCTGCACTCTCCAACGGCCCTCCAATGGTCTGAGGGACAGTGAACTGACCACCTGTTTAAAAAGTTTGAGGACCCCTGCTGTAGAGTGACGAATGGTATTGCTTCAGGGCCTGCTGTCCCAGTGGAGATCGGTCTTGCTGGCTGCCACAGTTTGGTGATTGTGTAGCACCAGAATTGTGTAGCTGTGCAAAATGAGAGCTGAAAATAATGGTAATGGAGATGTCCTCATCAGGGTGCTCTGAGTATTTTACTCATGGTTGGAAAGCATGGGGAAAAGTATGATACATGTAAGTTGATGTCAGAAGGAAGTCAGGGACTTGATATGGATCAGAGTAGAGTAAGGAAGTTAAGGTGCAGTTAGGTACCCCTCACTGTATTAAATTAGACCTCCTCCATCTCCCTACTAGACACACACACAGGCATATGGCTACATTTTACCTGCTGTCCAAATTGATGAGTATGCCTTGTAGTCATGTTCAGGGTTAAGTGATCATGTTCTTCCTTATATAGGAGGCCTCAAACTGCATTCAACACAGAAATTTACTGTTGCTACATAGAAAATACTTTTATATACCAAGTGGGAGAGCAGTACCAAAATCTGGATTGAAATTGTAGAATGATAGTTGGAAAGCAACAGATTATCTAGGCCAAAGCCGTTTTTTTGATGAACACAGAAATAGGACCAGAGAAGTGAATTTGCCTAAGGCCCCCCTGCCCACCACCACCGTGTTTCACTGTAGCATTTGGGCCAACCAGGTTTTTGTCCTATTTTGTCTAATCTATAAATCATGCTTCCTCTGATTCCTGTATAAATTAATTATGTCATTCATTCTTTTGTTTCAGCGAGTTATTGCAGTGTTGCCACAGAACAATACTCCATAGTTGAGATGTGGCAATGTTTATACATTTCTAAAGTTTTTAGTTGTACAGTTTGTAAAAGTTGTACTTATAGTTTCTTATTGGTTGCAAGATATTCTTTCAGAAATCAGACATGTGGCACATTTACATTTATTTATTTTTAAAGGCTAGTTTGTTTAAAACCTACTTAGAGTTGATGGGGTGGGTTTAGGATGGGGGGAATGGCAGCTGCCCGCTTCACAGGCAGAGATGAAATTATGGTTTCCTGAGAAGTGGCCTATGTCCCCATTCGTATTACCACACTCTCTAGCTTGTTTAGTTTGCGTTGGTTTCCTTGCATCTGCACGTTTCTGTCTTCATTTGGGTCTCCTTATTTATTTTAAGGTACAACTTCAGGCTATGGAGAAGAATGGTCATTTTAGCGCAGAGATACACACAAAGGAACAGTTTGCTAAATAAACTTGAACAGAGGCATTTTTACAGGGTGTCCTTTCTTTATTCTTTCGCAGGCAGGACGGGAGCATTCTGATTGTGTGGCCAGGCTCTCTCACAGTTCCTCCTTGCGGAGGGATTGCTGGGTTTTGAGGTTTTAGTGATGACGGTTCTTTGAGAATGTCATTCTTGTGGGTTTTAAGAAGCCAGGATTTATTCAGTGTTAATTGGAGGGAGACAGCTGTATTCCTAGCCAAATATTTGTTAAAATTTCCCCTGGCAGGGTTGGTGGAGGTATTTGCGGTACCTTAGTCTTAAGGTTAGCATATGAGTTTGAATACCGTTTAAACCATGAGTTACTGAACCGTGTCCGAGTGCTTTTTGCTCTATCAGTTATTGGTCACTGATATACTTCTCAGTCAGACCTGATGAATTCTTGAGCCCCCTCTTACCCGCCCCCACGCCTTTTTTTTTTTTTTTTTTTAAAGATCATAGCCTCTCCAGTGGCCACCTCCGACCAGTTGTATTTTCAGGAGGTTGAAACCTATTTACCATCCCTGATTCAGACACATTCCAGGCCTGCCGAGACTTTGTCATACCCGGTTCTCTGTGTCACGGCCTGTCTTCTGCTGTCTGTTCTCAGTTCTGTAGGGTTCTGGACTGTTGGAACTGGGAGCCACTTCACATTTACCAGGGTGGTCAGAACCTCGTGTACCCAGCCCAGGGATGGGAGTGATATCGTCAGAGGCTAGGCCTACTAAGCTTACATGCCATTGACAATGAATGAGATTTCCTTCTGTACAGGGAGCTTCTTACAATGTGCTTAGTAGGGTAAAGAATTTTTTGAGGTTTGCCCTTCTTCAGGAAAGATAATTTGTGATCCTGCCCTTGCTTCCAACAAGGAAAATATAATTTGCCTATCAGTGCATTTTGTATTATTGAGTATTAACAGACAAACTGTTTTTAATCATCACTGACTCAGCCACTGTTTACTGGGCAGCATGTGTGTGCCAGTTATAGTGGGAACTTGCTAGGCTCTAGGGCTACCCCTTATGCAGCTGGGGCCTGAGGGGGAAGCAAATAACCATACCTATGAAAAGGCATTGATGGGGGGGCCTCTAAGGCACAAAACTCAGTTCATGCATCACCCCATCACGTCCCATACTATCAGCATGTCCCATACCAATGCATCCCCTATCAAAGTAGTCATCATATTATTTTGAAATTCTCTGCTTATATATATATCCTTCCCATTAAATTGAGAACTCATATAATGATAGACTGTGGGGTACATATGTATTCCCATTGCCAAGCACAGTAAGGCAAAAGATAGGCAAGGGCCCAGGCTGGAGTACAGTGGTGTGGTGTGGTGCAGTTACAGCTCACTATACCCTCCAATTCTTGGGCTCAGGTGATCTTCCTGCCTCAGTCTCCTGAGTAGCTGGGACTACAGGTGTGTGCCAGTGTGCCCGGCGAATTTTTGTATTTTTTGTAGAGGTGGGGTCTTGCTATGTTGCCCAGGTTGGTCTTGAACTCCTGGCCTCAAGCCATCCTCCCACCTTGGCCTCCCAACATGCTGGGATTACAGGTGTGAGACACCGTGCCTGGTGTCTCTTTTTAGAGCTCTTTAGGGCTCTTTTTAGTGTTTCATGAAAAATAGGTGGGCTTAGTGAAGAGAGTCTGTGTTGTCCAGGGGAAAGACAGGGTGGGTTCACAGAAGGAGATAGTGGTTTTTCTTTTCTTTGTTTAGTGCTTTAATTTGAAATAATTCAGACTTATGGAAAAGTAGAAATAGTAGAAAGGATTATTGCATGGCCTTTACTCGGATTCCCTACACATTTTACCACATGTGCACTCTCTCTCTGTATATACATTTTTTTGTGAAATATTTGGGAGTGGAAGATAGACTATAGGGGTGGGGGGGAAGGTGGAGGGAGAGAGGTGAGTGGGGAGGCTTTCCCAGTAATCCAGGTAGGCAACGATGGTGGCTGGCCTGGTGGTAGATGGTGATAGGGTGTGGAGTGATCAGGTCTGGTATGTACTTTAGAAGGAGAGCCTGTGAGATTTGCTGTTGGGTTGGGCGATAAGAGTAAGAAACAAGAAATTTTAAGGATGACTTCAAGAATTTTTGCTTGAGTACCTAGAAGACTTGAGATGCTGTTACTAAGATCGGGAAGACTAGGGCAAGAGTAGGGTTTAGCAGGGGGATCAAAACTTGGTTTTGAGCATGTTAGGTTTGAGGTCCAATGGGAGATGCCAAGAAGTACTGGGGAGAAAAAGCAAGAAATGAGACCCCAAAGAACATGAGCAGCTAATAAGATAGAATTAGCTGACATTATTAGTAAGCCAAGCAGACGCTCCGATGCACACAGGGATAGCAGGTGGCTATATTGCAGTGGCATAGGTTCAGTTTTATGTATATGGAACTAAGCCTGTAGCCCCTGCACAGTTTCCCACTGTTAGTAAACAGCTGATACTTAGTTGCATTGGTAGTTATATTGGGCATACTCTGACATCACCAGCTTCCTGGAGGTTTTGTTTTCATTATTTTTTGTCACCAACCCCTGCATTTGCCGCAGCAGCATGTCTAGCACACGTGTTAGTCATCTCTTTTGACATTTACCAGAAAGGTTAGATTGAGTTCATTTGTCCCATGGAAGGCAGTTGGAAATGGGAGTTTGGCATTGAAGGCAGAGGTCTAAACTGAGGTGAAATGTTAGAGATTATCACTATATAGATGGCATTTAAAATCCTGGGGTTGGATGACATCACCTAAGGCTGCAGTCTCCAAGCCCCGGGCCATGGACCAGTGCAGGTCCAGGGCCTGTTAGGAACTGGGCCACACAGCAGGAGGTGACTGGCAGGCGAGTGAGAGAAGCTTCATCTGTATTTACAGCTGCTCCCCATTGCTCACGTCACCACTTGAGCTCCACCTCCTGTCAGATCAGCGGTGGCATTAGGTTCTCATAGGTGCGCAAACCCTACTACTATAATTGCACACGTGAGGCATGTAGGTTGCATGCTCCTTGTGAGAATCTAATGCCTGATGATCTGAGGTGGAGCTGAGGTGGTGATGCTAGTGCTGGGGAGCGGCTGCAAATACAGATTATCATTAGCAGAGAAGTTTGACTGCACAATAAATGTAATGTGCTTGAATCGTCCCTGATCCATCCCCACTTCAGTCCAGGGAAAATTGTCTTCCACGAAATCAGTCCTTGATGCCCAAAAGGTTGGGGACCACTGACCTAGGGAATGAATATAATTATGAGAGGAAAAAAGTCTATAGACCAAACCTGGCCACTTCAGTTTTCAGAGGCTGGGAAGAAGAGGGGAGATCCCTGATGTAGGTGACAAAGCAAGAGAAGCTGTTTCTAGAAGAAAAGGTGATAGATACCATGTGTCAGATGCTGCCTTGTGGGGTGAAAGGAGCATTGAGACTTGACAGCTGGGCTTGGCAACAGAGATGGCATTAAGTGACTCTGACAAGAGCTGTTTCAGGAGGCTGGGTGGAGGAGAAGGTTGCTGGGCAGAGTATAGGGAGGAAGGAAGTTGAGGAGTGATGCAGACCTTTCTTAGGAGGTGCTTGGTTTATTAAAAAAGGTTTGCTTTAGATGGTTAGTCATGATGGTGTTAAGTATTATTTATTTTGTGGCTTCTGGATCCTCATCCTGGGGAGCAGATTAGCATCCTTAGCTGGAAAACCGAAGGTATGTAAAGAATCTTTTTTAATGGTAGGTTTTAGGCATTATAAAGAAAATTTTCTCTGTAGAAATGGGGCCCTTTGGATTCATTCTTAAAAAAGTACTTTTCAGGAGGACACACACTTTCATATGTAAATGATAAAGTGAGAAAGTAGCCTTTTTGCTTTACTGAAGCTAAGATTATTAAGCTGTTACTCTTAATTGCTAATATTTTTGAAAGGTAACTATTGTTTAGTGAGAAGATATTGGTCTGTCATATATTAGGCTTGTATCTTGAAGTAAGTTATTTAACCTTTCTGAGAGATAGTATCTATCCTGCAGAATACATTATTTTCATTTTACTATTCTGTTCTATTCTAAGTTTTGAAATGGGTTCTTGCTATATTGACCAGTCTGGCCTCATACTCCTGGGCTCTAGCCATCTTCCCTCCTCAGCATCCTCAGTACATTACTGTACTGGGCTTATTATTATTTTAAAAAAGTTAATGACTTGCTTGGAAGAGCAGGTCTCATTAGGCCTATTGGTATCCTATGAAATATGCAAAGGAGATTTGGTTTCTCTGGGGGAGTAATTGCTACAGTTTATTGAACACATACTATGTGTTATGCTCTATAGCAGGCAATATTATCTTTACTTAATCCTTACAACCCTCTTTAGCATGGAGATCATCATTTAAAAGCTTTTCACATAGGAAACTTAAAGAATTTGTTAGCAAGCATCTGATCATCTTTGGGTTTGTTTTTTTTTTTTTCCTCCTTCCCCTCCCCGGGTCATCCTTATTTTTAGAGAAAGGTAAAATAACATACCAGTGTACTCAAGGCCACATCTAGAAAGTGGTGGAGCAGAATTTCAACCCAGACCCTGTAGTCTGTGCTCATTTACTGTGTTTAGACAATTCTGTCATCACATTTTAGTGGAATCTGGATCTCAACCATTTTTTGAGTATGGCAGCTCCCAACCCTGCAGAGCTAGTGTGTAAGACCAGCCGTCTTCTTTAATTTGCTTCCATTATCACACTGACATATGTTACCCAGAGCATGGTGCCCACCTGCCCCTCCCCCTGTACCATAGGCACAGCAGTGGGACCATCTGCCAGGAGCCAGAGGCAGAGAAACAGATGGCTCTGCCTTCCCCTGGAGGTTTGAGCCTCAATGACGTGCCTTCTGTCTGGAGCCCCCAGGGCTTTTCCTCTTTGCTTGTCAGGAGAGACTTGGACGGAGTTGCACCCCAGGGCCTCAGCCCTTCATGATGATGGGGGCTGAGTGGACTTAGGAGGCCCAACCTCAAGCATGCTCATTGATGGGCTGTGTTATAAAAGGGGCCGGTAAAGAAAAGGCTGATGAATCAGGTTTACAGAAGGAGGTTGGTGCGTCAGACACAAATCCTTCAGGCCTCTTATGTTTCCCTGCAGCGCAGACTCAATGTTCTGAAAAGAACGGTGATCCCTTAACAGGGCGGGTTAGGCCTTGTTGCGAACCTGGTCCCTGGTTTTCAGCTTTTACCAGGCCTGCCTTAAAATGTGATTCTAATCTGCCTCTGAATTTGCAGTTTTCTTCTAAATGCTTCTACACTGTTATAATTGTGTCCTTTGTCTTGGGTTTCAGGTTTTCCTTTATGAAGTTTAATCCCCTGAATCCCCAGAGCAGAGGTAAACTAACTTTTTCTATTAAGGATCAGATAGTAGATATTTGAGGCTTTAGGGTACTTTTGTGACTACTCAGCTTCTGCTGTTGCAGTGTGAAAGCAGCCATAAATAAACAAATGGGCACGGCTGAGTTCCAGTGAAACGGTACTTACAAAAGTAGGCTTCGGGCCAGATTTGGGCTATATGGGTGAGGGTATGGATAAGCCTGTGCACAGATTGAACCCTGACTGCTCCTGAGTCATTTTAGATGTTGTTTAATCTGACAGTGTGGAGAACGTCAGCCAGATGCCAAGTGTGGCTTTGGGGCTGTTATTGCTTTTTTAGCTATTTCCTCTCTTGATTGCTTTGCTAGTCATTTGCATTTGGCTTCTATTGGAGGCCTCCATTGCTCGCTGAGGCTGTGAGTGGCAGGTGAGTAGAGACAGCAGCATGTGCATTATTTCTGTAAGGAGAATTATTACTAGTCCACTTTCTCCATCTTTAAACACCCTTTCCTTGGTGTGTCAGAGTCAGTGTGGTTTAGGGTCAGGCTTTTCAAAGTGTGACCCACAGCCCAGCAGCATTGACATCACCTAGGAGCTTGTGAGAAACGCAGACACGCAGGCCCCAGCCCAGGTCATGTGCATCAGAATCTGCATTTTAACATGGCCCCCAGGTGAGTTGTCTCCCTGTGAAAGTTTGAGATGTATGGGCATAGGGTATTCTAACCTGGAGGACAGAAAGAAAGTGTACTAAAAAACCCTCTTATCTTTAGCTTTTTTACATTGAAAGTAGAATCATGTAACTTTAGAGCTGCGAAGGCAGTTTTATGTCTTTTCAGACATTTTATAAGAGTCATGACTGAATGTTATTTTCCTGATGGAAAGGGGCTGTTGCTATCCACTAATGTGGAATTGTGTAAAAAGTTGTAGACTGGGTAGAAAAACCAGGCTAAATAGGGTGGTTTCTGCCACCCCCTGCAGGGTGATTGGGCAGAGCCCTGGATCTCTTTGTGCTTTAGTTTTCTCATATACGGTATGAAGTATCGTAACAGTTAACACTTAAAGCTCCTAGGTTGAAGCGTTCTAGTTTGTCTTTTTCAGGCCATGTGTTTTGATCTTCTCCCTCTGCCTTCTGCCATCTTGAGAAGGGTATTTTCATTCCCTGTTCTTGAGTATGATCTTCTATCCCGCCCCACTTTGGACTGTTGGGCTGCAGTTCTGCCCCAGCCGGCTGGGGTGAGGGGCTCAATCTAAAATGCTTTCTGAAATAGTTTTGGTGAGTTAGTGCTGATGGAGGCTTATTCAGTGGGAAAGTCTTAAGTTGTGGAGGTTGGTTCTCTCAGCATCCTGGAAGCCGTTGCCTCCACTTTGTCCATCAGCTCCCAAATTATAGTTCCAATGCCTTAATTAGGATGGGCTTTTTATTTAAATAAAATAGCTGGAGAGATGCATATAGTTGAGTTTGAAGTGTGAAAAGACGGAGTTGAACAGGAAACGTGGCTCTCAAAGCTGGCAGCGTGGAGTCCTAACGACCTTGACTTGCCCCCGTCTCTGCCCCCGACGCCACCCCACTTGTCTCCTTGGGAATGCAGAGGCCCATGAACAGCTCTGTCAGCCTGCAATCTCCACAGAGCCTGCTGTCCTCATGGTCAGGAGCCAGTCTGTCACTCTGGACATCGGCAGAGCCTTAGCTGTTATGGCTGGGCAGCTGGTGGCTGCTGCTTAGGCTGGCAGGGTAATCTCCCATTCCATGTCGAGGGCCCTAAATGGTTTCTTAAGTGATGTTTCTCTATGTAGAGGTGGTGCTCACACCTCTTTTGTGTCCTACTTCTTGAATTAGCCCCGTCCCTGCAGGGATTTAAGAGACGGGGGGGTCATAGGAAGAGCACCTTTTCGGCAACCAGACTTGAGTTTTTGTCCTTTCTGGGCCATTTACTAGACTTGTGCCCTTGGAAGTCCCCCTTCTTCCCTGGGCTTCAGCATCTACATTTATAAAACTATAGTATTAAGACACTTTCTGAGATGTCCTCAGACCTTAGCAGGCTTTGTCATTTAAGAGGGAATTCAGTCAGTAGGATGATGGCTGAGTTGTCAAAAAGGCTGTATTTTAGCGCCTGTTTCATTTGTATAAAATTCAGAGGTCTCCTGAGCCAAAGGGGTAAAGTGCATGAGAGACACAGGCTGGGTAGGCTCAGGAAGGCTTTCCTTCCCTTTGACCCTGGCCCCACCCAATCTCTGGGAGAGAGGTTTTACACTATTGGTGTGACTCTGTGCGTGTAGCTGGAAGTCTTCCGCTGATCTGGCCTGCTTTGTGCTAAAGCAGGATCCTTTTAGCTTTGGTTGAAGACAGAACTGGTTTGGTTTGAAATTTGTGCTATCCTTTCCAGCCATGTGGGTTACTCACCTCAACTTCATTTATTCACCAATAAAATGAGAATCAAATCTGCTTTATTTTTTTTTATCAAGACCATGTCTATAGGTGGTGTCTTCCTTTCCCTTCCCCTTTGTTTATGGTTTTATTCATTCCCTTTGATTAGAAGAAAAACGCATTCACAAATACCAAGATGTAACAGCTTTATGGTAATGAAGAGAACATGATTCATTAGAGCCTGTGATTAGGAATCCTGCTTCCTTTCTTATGAAAAAACAGAACTAGCTCTTAATATACTCAGCCAGTCAGATGCTCTTATTCCCTAAGTCTATTGTCACAGAATCTGTGTCACAAAATCTTTTCTAAAAATTCCATTTACCTAGATCAAGTATAATCAGACAAAATATACAGTGTTTTCTGTTGCATTTTACTTCACCTTGCTTGACTAGTTAGGTTTTTTTCTCTGACTTTGGGTTCTCTACCTCTGGTTTGCTTCTTTAGCTCACAGGATTCCAGTCCCTGAAGACAAAGAACATCCCCCCAAACCCCTGAGTCCATTCACAGACTTTGCTGTCAGTCCTGGTGCTGTACCCAGACCAGGGCAATTGCCATCTGCTTTCTGTTCCCATGGACTCATTTGCCAGTTCTAGGATTTCATCAAAATGGAATCACACGGTATGGATTTTTTGGTTTGTGTTAGCTTCCTTTGCATAGCTTTTTTGAGATTCATCTGAGTTACATGTTTGGGTAGTCTTTTTCCTTGGTAGTTTGTTTCTTTTTATTGCTGAGAAATATTCCACTGTGTGAATACATCATGATTTGTTTATCCATGTGCTTGTTAACAGTTGTTTAGGTTGTGGGCTGTTGTGAATAAAGCTGTTAATGTTCTTGTGTGGACACATACAATAATGTCTCTTGGGTAAATAACCAGGAGTGGGATTACTGGACCACATGCTAAGTGCACATTTAGCTCTATAAGAAGCTGCCAGACTGTTCCCTAAAGTGGTTGTTCCTTGCACCTTCCCTCCAGGGAAGTGCGAGGATTCTGGTTGCTCTACAGTTTTGCTAAGGCTTTATATGCTCAATCATTGACATTTTAGTCATTCTGGTGGATGTATCAGGGTATCTCATCGTGATTTTAATTTGCATTAACCTGGTGACTAATAACATTAGCGTCTTTTTAATGTGCTTATTGGCTATTCATGTCTTTTTTTGTGAAGTGTCTGTACTACTTTGCCCATTTGTTATTAGGTTGTCTCTGTTCTTTGTATTCAGTGTATTCTGCTGTAAGTGTATTGACAGACAAATGTATTGCAGATATTTTCTTTTCATTTTCTTAAAGATTTCTTTTAAAAAGTCCAATTTATTATTATTTTTCTTATATGTTAGTACTTTTTGTGTCCTAAGAAATCCTGGCCTACTACCAAAGTCATAAATATTTTCTCTTATGTTTTCTTTTAGATGTTTTATAGTTTTATCTTTTATGTTTAGGTCTGATCTATTTAAGGTAATTTTTGTGTATGGTATGATACAAGGGGTAATGTTTAGTTTTTTTCTATTTTGATATCCACTTGTTCAGCACCATTTGTTCCAAAGACACCCCCTCTTTTCCCCATTAAATTGTCTTGGCATCTTTGTCAAAAATCAATTGGCCATTTATGTCTGGGTGTATTTCGGGACTTTGTTCTATTTCACTAATCTATCCTAACACCAATACCATACTATATTGATTATCTTAGCTTTATTATAAGCCTTGAAACTAAGTAATATAAATTCTTCAATGTTGTGCATTTTTCTCCACATCGTTTAGTTATTCTAGTTCTTTTCATTTTCATATATTTTAAAATGACTTGTCTTTCTTTTCTTTTCTTTTCTTTTCTTTTCTATTCTATTTTCTTTGTTTTTCTTTTGCCAAAATAGCTTCTGGGATCTTGACTATGATTGTGTTGAGTCTATAGATGAATGTAGGGGAGAATTATTATCTCACCAGTGTAGACTCTTAACCCTTCCGATCTATGAATATGTATCTGTCTTTTTATTTAGGTCTTTGTTAAGTTTTCTTAACAACATCTCATACTTGTCAGTTTGTCAATCTTTCACATATTCTGTTAAATTTACCCTTATGTATTTCACATATTTTAATGCTATTAGAAGTGGTACTAGGTTTTCTTATTGTTTCTTCTTTCACTTTTTAATTGTTCTTTGATAGTGAGGACCTTATTGTTTTATAAGAACAAATGAGGGGCTGGATAATAGATAAGGGGCACTCAATCTGCAATGACTTTGCTGGAAAGGCTGTGTAGGAGGAGGTGGCATTTGGTTGTACCTGGAGGAACCCTGGCTGGTGGAGAAGGCAAAGGGAAGCTCAGAAAGCATGAGCTGAGGTCAGAGGCAAGAGCTATAAGGAAGGTTCTGAAAATAGTGAACAGTGTTGGATTAGGCCGCACTGAACCACAAAAGGTGGAACGTGGAAGACGGTGAGTTTGTAAGGACATTGGAGCCTGATTGACAAGGGTTTTTGCTATTGTACAAAGTTAAAAACTTATCCAGATGGGTGCTTGGTAATCCTTATGTGTTTATGAGCTGGAGGAAACAGCCATTCTTTTTGGCATTTATTTTATTTTTTAAAATTGTGGTAAATATGTAATAAAATATTTACCATTTTAACCATCTTAAATGTATAGTTCAATAGCATTAAGTACATTCACATTGTTCTATAGCCATCACTACCATCCATCTCTAGAATTCTTTCATTTTCCCAAACTGAAGCTGTGTTCCAGTGAAACACTAATTCCCCCGGCCCCTGGCACCAGCCCTTGGCACCACCATTCTTTCTGTCCATATGGTTTTAACTGCTCTAGGGACCTCATGAGTGGGATCACACAGGATTTGGCCTTTTGTAACTGGATTATTTCACTTAGCATAATGTCTTCAAGGTCATCTGTGTTATGGCATGTGTCAGAATGTTCTTCCTTTTTAAGGCTGAATGCTATTTCACCATATGTGTACACCACATTTTGTTTACCCATATACCTGTTGTTGGGCACTTGGTATCCAACATTTGTCTCTGGGGAATGCAGAGCTATTCTTAAGGACAGAGGACCTCAGAGGTGAAGTGGGGTTTGAGCAAGACAAGGAATGGAATGCAGACAGGGCCATTCCTTGCTCTCATACTTCTGGGAATATATGGCCACATGATTTTGTGTCTTGAAATAGGAAAATTTTAAGAGTAAAAGGGGACTCTTTTAGAAATTATGCTGGAATAACAGGCGAAACCAGGATTGTCCTGTGCAAATGCAGGACGTATGGTTACCCTAGTTGTAACTACATTTGTATCTGTTTCTCCCAGTAGATTAGGAGGACTCTTTAAAAAATTTGTGTCCATTATTTACTATAGGTCCTTATGTAGAACTTGATAAAAGTTTGTTAGGTGAATAAATAATCCAGGGGTAGTGTGTGGAGTGTTATCTGGAAGGCTGTCATAGACAGGAGATAGAGAAGCCAATTGGGAGATTGTTGTCAGTAGGACAACAATCAGGTAAGATGAGTTAGGGCCTGGAGCTGCGGCGTTGAAGTTTCTGCATGTGATGTAATGCTGGGGATTTCAGAGTATGTAGGTTGTAGCCCCAACTCTTAGAGACCCTAATTTCAAAGGGAACATGGCTTCTTCAAAATAAGCTCAGAACAGGGCTGCTCGCATTGTAGCCACTGCCCCTTTGCTACATAGCAAGTGCCTGGTACTCACACTGTGCCGGGCGAAACAGATGATAATTATTTTTAACTTAGAAGGAGTTGATACAGATACATTTTTGTGAAATTGAATGTTAGTTCTAGAAGAGCCCTTAGGGGCCTTTTTTTTAAAAACAAAAAACAAAAAAACAAAACAGCTTCATTGAGATGTAATTGATGCACAGTATACTTTACATATTTAAAGAGCAAAATTGATGTGTTTTAACATGTATGCACACCTCCAGCACCACCCAGTTAAGACAGGAACATGTCCATTCACGCCACAGTCCCCACGTCCTGCACCTGTCTCCTCCCCCTTTGTCCGCAGGCAGCCACAGATCAGCTTTCTCTCACTGTAGATTAGTTTGTACTTTCTGGAATTTAGTGTAAGTGGAATATACGATATCCACAGTCTTTTTGTCTGGCTCAGCCTGTTTTTTTTTTTTAAGTAATAAAATTTTTTTTCATTGTTACCCACAAGAAGCCTTTTTAGATATTATTTTCTTAACCCCCCCATGAAATTTTAATATGACAGATATACTGTATATTTGATACTGTATGTTTACCTCTGCTTTATACAGAGAAACAGTAAGATGGTTTTTGATTCCCCAAAACCAATTTTCTTTCTCCTTGGGGGAGGTATCATTCTGTTGAGAATGCAAGGATAAATACCTAGCAGTGGAATTGTGGTATCCTATGATAAGGTAAGTTTAACTCCTTAAGAAATGGTCAAACTGTTCTTCAAAGTAGTTGTATCATTTTACATTTCTACCAGTAGTGTATCAGAGTACTAGTTCCTTTATATCCTAGCCAACACGTGTTAGGGGTGGTCAGTTTTTTAAATGTTAGCTATTTAATGGGTATATAGTGACATCTCATTGTAGTTTTAATTTGCTAACAAATGATGGTGAGCATCTTTTCATGTACTTATCTGTCACTAATACATCTTTTTAGGTGAAGTGTCTGTTCAGATTTTATGCCCATATAAAAAATTGAGTTATTCATCTTAATATTGATGTGAATGAAGTTTCTGAAAATGTATGTTCTGAATACAAGTGTTTGTTGGATATATGTTTTGCACATATTTTTTACCAATCTATGGCTGCTGTTTCGTTTTTGGAAAAACATCTTTTGAAGAGCAAATGTTTTTAATTGTGATGGTCTAATTTTCATATTTCTGCTTTTAGTATCTTATTTAAGAAATCTTTACTGAATCCAAAGTCAGTTTTATAGTTATAGCTTTTCATCTAGCTCTGTGATCCAATTCCAGTTAATTTTTGTATAGAGTGAGGTAAGGGCTGAGTTTCCTTTTTACAAACAAATGTATATTTTTAGTCAGTAGTTCTAGGACCATGTTTTGAAAAGGTGACCTGTCCTTTCCCATTGAACTACTTTGGCTCCTCTGTTAATTCAACAACCGTATGTGTATGCATCCATTCTATGGACCGGAAGACTTTTTCTTAAAGGTAGATTATAAATATTTTAGGTTTGTAGGCCATAGGTTTCTGTTGTAATTTCTCAACTCTGCTATTATACTTTTGAAGCAGCCATAGATAATATTTAAATAAGTGGGCATGGCTGTGTTTTAATAAAACTTTATTTATAAAAATGAGTGGCTGGTCTATTCCCAGACTCTATATTCTATTCCAACATCTAGCTTTGTGTCAATACCACACTGTCATTATTACCATTGGCTTACAATAATTTTTGAAAACAGGTAATACAAGTCTTTTAACTTTTTTCTTTTTTTAAGTTGTTTTGGCTGTCCCAGATTCTTTGCATTTCCATATAAATTTTAGAATCATCCTGTCAATGTCTATAAAAATGTCTGCTGGGATTTTGGTTGGGATTATGTTGAATTTTTATATTACTATCTTAACAGTATTGATTCTTCTGATCCATAAGCAGAGGATCTCTCTCCATTTATTTAGGTAATTTCAAATTTCTCTCAACAGTGTTTTGTGGTTTTCAGTGTGCGAGTCTTGCTCATGTTTTGTCAAACTTATCCTGAAGCAGTTCATATTTTTTGATGCTATTGTTAGCGTAAGAGACTAGGAGACAGGGACGAGACCACATGCAGGGGCTCGGAGATCAGGTGCAAGTGTTAAAATAAACAACTCTTAAGCAAAAGCTAACTAGAGGGGCTGACAACTGCAGGCAAGAACCAGCTTCGATTGTCTTGTCCAGCTTTCTCTGCCATCTTACATGAACTTTGAATAATTATTAATACAATATCATGTACATTGTGGTTTTAAAATTTCTCTGCTCTTGAAATCACCATGACAGTTCCAAGACAACCATATAGAGTGTGAAAATGAAAGGGAGCCCAATTCTAGGAATTACTACCCAAATTCTTAGCTAAAGCAAACCTCATGGCCTCTCCTCAATTAGTAAGATTACAAAAGATCTAAAACAACATCCTCCCAGTGCAGCTGGTCTTTTCGAGCCTCCCGGCTCTCCCTCGGAGAGCGCGTTTTCACTTTCAATAAAGCTTTCACTTGCTTGGCTTACATGGTGCGTCCTGAAATTCTTTTCCTTGGTGAACACCAAGAACTTGGAAAAACCTCCAATTGGATGCTGGTAACATTGTTATAAATAGTATTTTAAAACTTCAGTTTCTTATTGTTCTCTGTAAGTATGTAGAAACACTCTTAGTTTTTTGTATTGACTTTGTGTGGTGAGAGCAGAGCAGACATGGTATTATTATCAATCCTAGGGTGAAAACATTCATATAAAGTATGATAGAGTATGAAAAATTATAGGTTCTTTGCAGATGACTTTTATTAGCTTAAAGACATTCTTCATTTTCTTAAAAGTTTTTTTTTTCTAACCATGAATCGGTGTTGGACTTTATCAAAAACTTTTCTACTTCTATTGAAATGATCATATAATTTTTCTTTTGTAGTCTGTTAATGTGGTGAATTATACTTACTGATTTTCTACTATTAAACCAGCCTTGAATTCCAGTGATTTCCCATTTGGTCTTAATGTGTTATCCTTTTTGTATATTCTTTAATTTGCTAAAAATGTTGTTAATAATTTTTGTGTCTATGTTCATGAGGTCTGTTGGCTTGTTTTAATTCTGTGTAATGTCTTTTCCCAAGTTATTTGTTGGCCCTACTGTTTAATTTTCTGTAAGATTTATGGAGAATTGGCTAATCCCTGAAATGTTTGATGAAATTCACTAGTGAAGCCATCTGTGCCTGGCATTTTCTTAAATGTAGGTCTATACAGATTGTCTGTTTCTTCTAGTCTCTAAATTGTTTAATTTGTGGGCATATAATTGTTCATAATATTCCCTTATGTCCTGTTAATGTCTGTTGCCTGGTTACGCATGTCCCTCTCTTATTCCGGATCTTGGTAAGAGGAGGAGTTCAGGATATGTTGGTGAGTAGCTTCTAACCACACATTCTGGACAGATGGAAACTGGTCACTATGCTATTTATAATAGAAGGAGTGAGGAGGATCACTGGGGAGGAAACAGCAGTTACCAGATTTGGTGATTTGGCGCATTTAAAATCCTTTCTGCATAGGAAATAACTTTTCTAAAATAAATGATCATAGTTTCATTTTTGAAAATCCAGATTTT
Source organism: Mirza zaza (assembly GCA_008750895.1). Classification (NCBI taxonomy): domain Eukaryota; kingdom Metazoa; phylum Chordata; class Mammalia; order Primates; family Cheirogaleidae; genus Mirza; species Mirza zaza. Next base: position 60,967 of record VSMD01068516.1, on the reverse strand, counting down.
TGTATCAAAGCAAAGCATTATTGAAATTAATAATTGTTCATTATGGAGTGAAAATAAGTAGTCAGACAATTAAATGAGCTATAGTAGTAATAGCTGAACCAAAGAATGACAAAATGTTACTTCGTATCTAAGAAAATACTAAAATCATGTGTTGCTCCATAAGTTTACGTGCATACGTGACTATTCTGAGTAAGTTTGCAGTGCTGGTAGCGCTTATCCTTAAAATAGAAATATAAAAATGATTTAAAGCCTCATAAATGCTCATTGCAAATGATGGTTACATCATTATTCTATTTTTGGTTCAATTGATTTTACTTCCATTTTGAATAGAGTTTGCAACATTACATAGGTGATTTTGTTCTAATTTCTATTAATTGATTTGTAAGAGTAAAATATCAGAGATTTTGAAAATTTGACATCAAATTGCTGGCTAGTTGTCTTTTTTCTGTAGCACCCATCATAATTTCAGACCGTTTTTTTTACTCGTGTACTGTTTGTTTGTCTCTCTAACTAGAACATAGGGATCATGTTTGTTTTGCTTATCGTTGTGTACCTCACACTTAGATGTCCAAATATTTGTGCAGTGAGTTTATTGTTGTTTTTAGTAAATGTTCAAAATATCTTACAATAAACAGCATGAATTTGCATTTCCCTTTTCCATCCTCCTGTTATTGTCATTCTTTTGTTTTCTCTAGATGGTTGCTCCCTTTCCTGCTCCAGCTTCTCACTGCACGGGTTCATCTTTAATGCTGCTTCTGGAATTGTTTTCAAAAAAAGATCCATCAATGCCACTTTAAAAAAAATGTTTTGTGACTCTTCCTTTCCTAGAATAATTGTTCTGTGAGTCCAGATGTGTGTCTGCCTCTCTAGATTAGGAACCCGTGAATGTCAGGGACTGTATGTCTTTTGTCTTTAAAATTTGAGTATGTCTTGAACATAGTGTTTAACACCTTGTTATTGAATTAAATTGACCTGATGTAAATAGAATGGAAATACTGTTCTTTAGTATTGTATTTAAAACATTTGTTAATGACCAGCTTCATTTAGATTAGTAATCTCCTCCCCACCTAGGAATCAGGAAATCTGATTCCTGCAGTGTTGTCAGGTTACATATAAAATTAAGATTTTAAAAAAGTCCAGATCTGCTTACTGCTTTTTTTTTCTACAAAGCAATAGAAGGCTATTTTCTATTAGGGCTTGCGTCATCCATCCATGAATTAATATGACTTATAAGAACCATAATCATTTCCTGAAAGAATGTGTTCTGTGGATTTTTACACCAATTCCTTTAGGGACTCCTTGCTGGCTCTATATAATTCAGAAAGGAAGATTCTCAGGCCACAAACTTTTCTTTGCGATATTATTAAATCTTTTAAAGATTCAGCTTTCGAGTCAGTGCTGAAACTGAGCAGTGATGGTCACAGAGTCTGTCCAGACACTGGAGAGTGTTCAACACAGACCTTATTTGATTTTTCCTTTCACATTCAATTTAAGCTGGTGTTGATTGAGCGTCCCTAAGTCACAGGCTTTTATTCATAGCAGTTCTTGGATCCTCACAGCAGTCTTAACTAAGCACATAACTATTTTGATTCCCACATTATAGATTAGGGAACTGAAAATCAAAGAAGTTTAGTGACTTGTGTTCAAAGTCATCCAGTCCTTCAAGTAATGGTCATCTCAATTTTTAAAGAATTTCAGATGAAGTCCAGCTGAGGGAAACTTTCCAACCAGACAGTGCCTAAAGCTATGTTGCTTTTTCTGAGATTTCTTAGATCAACCTTTGAGCAGCCCATTTAGATTATCTGCAGAGGCCTGTGGAAATATTTGGAAGAGTCTGCAAGAAGAGTCTGAGCTGTAACCCTATAAGGGAAAATATGCAAGTGCCTTGCTTGGGTGTTGGCTACTGTGCTTCAGTGCCACCCAAGTTCTGTATCCCTTAGGAACATATCTACGTATTCTCATACAGAGGAGGGCCCTCACCAGGTGGTGATTAACTTGCCTGAGAAAATGTCCTTGTCAGGATTAGTCTTTAGTCACTTTTTGTGTATAAGTTCTAAGAATATTACAAAAGACATAGTAACTATTAGGGTACAACACATGGTATTTTTCTCTGCAGTTTTCTCTTTAAAGTAAACCTTAGGGATTTTGACTATTATGTAGCACTAGAAACATAAAAGTGGATTAATTCACCAAACATATATCGAGTGTTATGTTCTTGCTTCCATGTCAGGTGTTGCACTGGACATTCCAAGTAGAGAGGGATCAAACGGTACTTGTCCTCAGACAGACAGTGGAGGAAACAGACAAATCAGTCCACCATTACAATGTTACCAGAGGTGGTGATGACCCGGCTGACTCTTACAGAGTGCATCTGTGAGGGTCACCACATAGAAGTGGGTGTGGTGGTGTGTGTGTTAGGGACGAGACAGAGCTGCACAGGGCTGAGCATACCAGGCAGAGAGGAGCAGCAGCGTGTGGAAAGGCCAGGGGCGTGGGCATGCATGGTATGTGAGGGAAACTGAGCTGTTCTGTAGAGCTGAAATACGAAGCACAAGCAGGTGTGGAAAGAGATGAGTCTGGAAAAATAAGCAGGGGCTAAGTTAGTTAGGATCCTGATATAAGGTCCAGAGAAGTCATTGAAAAGAAGAACAGAGGGAACGAGGGGAGTTTACTGAAAAGCAGGTAGGCCTTGAGGCCCAGCCATGGTCCAGAAACTGTTTCTTCACTGGAGCCTCCGATCCAGCAAAGTAGACCCAAGTGAAAGGGATGAGATGGGCTTTTATGAAACCAATTCTCTAGTGTCTTGCCTTTGTTTGAGAAAGGTCTAACCATCACCCAGCCCCAGTCAGCATAAGCAGTAGATGCCTGGCAGGCCAGAAGTTTGGGGGATGCCCTGCATGTACAAGTTCCACGTTAGACAGGGGTGGAGGGTATTTGTCTGTAGTTCTTATTCCTTATACTCTAGGAGCTTGTACTTTATTTTTATGCAGTCTCATTGATCAATCTTTCCTTTTTACATCTGATTTTGAGTCATTTTAGAAAAATCTTTTTTCATGCCCAGGTTATAAAGGGATTCATCTACTTATTTCTTCTAGGATGTGAGTAGCTTTACTCTTTATATTTAGATTCTCAAATATCTTCGGAGTTTTTTTCTGGTGTATGTAAGGTAACTATTCAATTTCATCTTTTTTTTCCAAGTTATCAGTTGTCCTAACCTCAGTTATTAAGATGACCATCTTTTTATTGATTCGATACACTGCCTTTACCATATGTTATATTTCCATGTGTATTTGAGTCCATTCCTGGACCTTGTATTCTGTTCTATTGATCTGACAGGGTGTTTATGTGCCAGTATCAAATTACTTTAAGGATAGAACCTTTATATTATTTGCAAATAGATGACAGGGCTAATCCTTCTTCACTGTTCTTAGACATCCCTGAATTCTTATTTTTCCATATGAACCTTAGAATCAATTTGTTTAGTTCTAGAAATAAAATAAAATTTATTGGTATATTTATTGGAATTTCTTTAAATGTATTTGTTAACTTGGGGAAAATTGATGGCTTTTGATGTAAGTCATTTTATCCAAAGGCAAAGGGGACACCTTGCCATTTGTTCAGCCTTCTTTGTCTTTCAGGAGTGTTTTAGTTTTCCTTCTGTAAGTTTTGTACATTACTTGCTTAATTATTTAAAGTAATTTACTTTTTTATTGTTTTATAAATGGGATCTTGTCTTCTGTTACATCTTCTAGCAGTTTATTTGGTATAAAATAAACAAGTAAAAGGCTATAGTTTTCATATCTACTGCTGCTTTACTAAAATTCTTATTATTTCTTTTAGTTTTATTGTTGATTCTGTTGGGTTTTCCAGGTATACTTTCATATCAGCTACAAATAGAAATAATTTTTTTTTTATTGTTAAGTTTCTAATTGCTTTCTCTTTTCTAATTGTGTTGGCTGATACTTTCAATATGATTTTAAAGGTAGTAGAGGAAATAGGCCTTCTTGTTTTGGTTTAGACCTTACCGGGAATCCTTGAAGTGTTTCCTTATTAAATAAAATGCCATTTTGTGTGTGTTTTTAATCTTAGTACATGTTAAGTACCTATCAATTCCAATTTTATTGACTTACTAAAAAGTCAGGAATGCTATTGAATTTTGTTGAAGGCCTTTTCATGATCTGTGGAGGAAATTACCTTATCTTCTCATTAGATATATTAATGGTGAATATATTAGTAGATTTTCTGTTTTTTGAGACAGAGTCTGGTTCTGTTGCCCAGGCTAGAGTGCCATTGCATCAGCCTAGCTCACAGCAAACTCAAACTCCTGGGCTCAAGGAATCCTACTGCCTCAGCCTCCCAAGTAACTGGGACTACAGGCATGTTCCACCATGCCCAGCTAATCTTTTCTATTTTTAGTAGAGACGGGGTCTCACTCTTGCTCAGGCTGGTCTCTAACTCCTGAGTTTGAGGGATCCTTCTGCTTCGGCCTCCCAGAGTGCTAGGGTTATAAGCACAAGCCACCGCACCTGGCATATTAGATTTTTCTAATGTTGAATCACCCTTGCATTCCTGGAATAAATCTTGTTTGGTAATGGTGTGATATTAATGTATTACATTGGTTTTTATTTGCTAATATTTTATGAAGAATTTTTGCAGTGATAAAAGTGGTCTTTGGTTTTGTTTTTTGTGCTATCTCTATCAGCTTTACACATCACTTATATAAAGAATTTGGCTATTTCTGTATATTTTTATTCTCTGGAATAATTTATATAGAGTAGCCTTAGTGTTTGAGATTTGGTAGAATTTCCCTGTAAAACTTTCTGGGTCTGGTGCTTTTTTTGTGTGAGGGTAATTCTTTGACAGATTACTCTGTTTCTTCTGCAGAAATTTGGTAAATTGTATATGTTTTATGAAATTATCTATTTCACCCAGTTTCAAATGTATTTACATAGAATTGCACAGACTTTTCATAACCTTTCTTATTAGGGGGCAGGGTATTCAAGGACTTCATAGTTTTTAGAAGATAAACAGTATGTGGGTAGTGTTCATTTTTGCATTCAGGTGTCCCAAGCCTTAAAGCAAAGTTCTAGTGCAGTAAGATGAACATATGCTAGTAATAATGGTGATAGCTACCATTGATGACATGCTTGGCTCTGTAGGCATTCTAGCTCATTTAATCCTCATTACAAAGCTGAGATACATAGTAATCATCTGGTTTTAAGGATGAGATAATTTGGGGGAATTACTCACTTACCCAGGGCCACCCAACTAGGAAGGATAAAATGGGATTTGAATCTAGGTTCATGTGATGGCAAAGTCTGAGCATTCTAAGGAGCAGCGGAGGATGCGGGTAGAGTGAGTGGAGTGTGTGGCATTGGGGATGGAGTGATCAGGGACACTGTGGCTGAGAGGTGGGATGTGAGCTGTGCTCATTCGCAGGATCACAGGTGTGGGGAGGAGTCAGGGGTGATTCTGTGAGGGGGAGGGAGGTAAGGAGGTTACAAGTGCAGACCTGTATAGGAAGGGTCTTAGATAAAAAATATAAAGTAAATGAAAAGGCCACCAGCAACTGTCTCGGTTGTGCCAAGGCACTTGACTGTCATTCAGAATGCCGGTAATAATGGATGTTCTACACATTGTTGAAGTGCTAAGCCTGAGGGGAACACGGATGTGGCAGCCTCTGCAAAGTCTGTCACCCATGACAAACTGAGTGACCTGAATCTGTGAAACACTCCTTGCTGTTCTGAAAAAGAAGCAGGACCTCATGGGTGGGTCATTGAGTCTTCTAAGAACCAGCAGTAGCAGACATTTTTTCTTGTGTTTGTAGGCTAGTTGGGTTATTATTTGTTCACAGAGTGGTTAAGTCTCACTCTCGTAGGTTTTGTGTGAAGAAGACAGTTCGATTAGAGCAAGGTTGCCCGGCTCTTTTTACCAAGTACTGAGTGACCTTAGTAGGTCACTTTTTTCCCTCTAGGCCTCAGTTTCCTCACTTGTTACATAAAGGCACTGGATTTTAGGTCTCTTCTAGTTTTCGCATCTATGAAATCATTAATGTAAATAAAGAAAATTCCTTTAAAGTGGTTTTGGGTCCCACAAACCATAACCCTTTTTAAAAAAATTTTATTGAAATAAATTAACTCACTGCCCAGACTGAGCCAGAGATTTGCCTTAAATAGTAAAGGGGTTGATTCCATAGGAAGCATGTTTGCTGTGTTGAATTCTTTGTCTCCTGGACTGACTAGTCTTACATGTTCTTTCCCTTTCTTACTTAGGACTATGGAAGACACTAATCAAATGAGAGAGAGCAGATTGGTTAGGAGAATCCCTTTTTAGGGAGAAGGGAGTTTTGCTTTTCCAGTCCATAAAATATATCCAGAAATGCCTCTAAGTAATTCCCCTGTTGCCTTGGGAATATGAAATTCTATTGTCAGCTCTTTTGTTTGGTGTGGGCATTTGGGGGGAAAATATTTTTCTGGAAGTTAGCGAGTTGCTCCTTAATCTGGGTTCAATGATTTTTCCATTCTGTCTAGGATAGCGGATGTCAGGGTTAGGGTGGTGAATGGTGGAGGTGGATCTAGAATAGACACGTCCCTTTTCAGCTTGCCACCTGGGGCCAGTCGCTTCACCTTTCTTAATCTTATTTCTGCCACCTGTAATATTTCAAAGATAATAAGATTGTGAAGGTCAAATGAGGTAAAATACATAAAAGTATTTTGTGTATTGGAAAGTTATTCTGTATGCAAAAGCCCCTGCCCAGGATTTCGGGCTATACAAATGGGAGAGGTGAGCAGGCTGTGCCTTTGATTAAGTCTCTTCCGTTCTCTGAGAAGGCTCCATTTTTCCATCAGTAAGTTGAGACAGTTGGATGAATCTACAGCTTTTCTTCCAATTCAAAGATTCTGTTTCTTAATATAAGAACTAATAGTAAAATAATGACTTTGAAGGATGTAACTGTGTAGGTAGCCCATAGATGTCATGGGAGATAGATTAACTGAATGTAGCTTATGAGGAATGTAACCTCAGGGAATTAGTGTCCTTTCACTGTGAACAAAATTCAGCGTCAATGTTGTTAAAATTAGTGATATTAAAATCAAGACACCTGGTTCTGATTCTCCTTCTGGCTCTTATTTTTAACTCGGTGACCTTAGGCAATAATGTAACATTTCTTAGTCCTCATTTCTTCATTTGTTAAAACAGTGAAGATAATGCCTATTCAAAGGGTTACTATAAAGATTAGCCATAATGTGTGTAAAGCACTTAGCATGGTGCCTAGTACATGGTAGGTACTTAATGGTAGCTGGAATTATTTATGAAACATCTGTAGGGAGCTTCAGAGGCCATAATACCTTATGGGGGAAAATAGGAAAGTCTATATTGTAAAGGCAGACCAGGCTGGACAAGCTGGAGGAATACAAGTGCACATGAGAGTTATACCTTGATCCAATGAGAGGAGAGTACCTGTGTCAGGCAGTGGAAGAGGTGCATGATGGAGATAAGTCCCAGGTAGCAGAAGGAGAAGGCCACTTTCAGAGTGCATCTCTGGAGACCTGTCTGAATGCCCAGACTCCTGATGGATGGCCTGTCTTCCAGAGAGCCTGGCGCACAGCTGCTGAGAAGCAGTGGCTCCAGGGGGCTGAGGGGAGACCTGTTGTGCTTCTCATGCTCGTGGGAAGTCCTACAGGCTAGAGTAATATGATGCCACTCCCTGTTCAAGCATACATATTTCAGGAGAGCTTTATTTATAGGGAGATCTACAGAGCACTTTTTGGTTATTACCCTTAGATCTCAAGGGAAAAGATATGTTTGTATGAAAAGTTTTAAATTGAAAATTGGTTGTAAGAACATCTCCTTTCTTACTTTCACTTGCTTTGGCGTTCAAGTGAGCTTTTGTACCTCATGTTGAATAGTTGTGGGTGTTCGCGCACATTCCTTCAACATGCATTTACTGGTACTTGGTTTATGTTGAACACTGTTAGGCACCAAGAGGAAAACAGCGATGTGCCGGAAGCTGTGCCTGCACACTGGGACCTCGTGGGCCCCTGGGGAGCCGGGCTGCTCAGGAAGCAATCCAGTACGCTATAAGGCACTATGTAGGTTGTGATGAAATTTATTACTCATTTCCTAATTTTTTGCAGAACTGGTATTCTTAATTTTATTTGACCATTCTGTTGCCCTTTTTAAACACAGTGGACCTAACAGCTCACCAGGCTTGGGTTATCTCAGAAAACAATCTGTGGAATTATGAGTGGTCAAAGCAGGGCTTTGGAGTCATGCCTGAGTTCAAATACTGTGTTCTGTTCCAGCTGTATGACTATGAGCAAATTGTTAACTGGAGAGGCTTGGTGACCTTAGGCAGCCTCTCTGTGCCTCAGTTTTCTCACCTACAAAATGGGATGATAGACGTATCTACCTGCTAGTGTTGTTGTGACCAACAAATGAATTCATATGTATAAGGGGCTTAGAACAGTGCCTGGCACTAGTAATTGCCATGTAAGTGTTCACTTAAAGAGGAAGAACAAACAAAAACTTGGTGCTGAGTTGCTTATTCCTCTACTATACATGGGGATGATAGTGTCTTTGTGGTATTATTATGGGAGTTAAATAAAGTATCATATGTGGATGCCCAGCATAATTCCTTTCATACAATACATTAGCAGAAAATGTTAATTCTCTTACTTTATAAGTCATTCATTCAAAAGCACTTGTATACTTTCTGTGTGGATTGTACTGCTAGGCGGCTGTATTCAGAGGTAAAAGTAGGATAAAACCTGCTTTTAACCTTTGACTAACTATTTTAAGGGAAAAAACACCCCCAAACCTAAATACAGTAGCCTCAATATATGCAGAAGATTGTACCCCCATCCCCATACGCCCCCATATACCCACTCCCGTCCGTGAACACTCAAGCCCACAGTCAGCCCTGTGGAACCAGTGTTTACGAAAAGTCATTTCTCTGTGTGGGTTTTGCATCTGGCGAACACTGTATTTTCAGTCTTCTGCATTTGGTTGAAAAAACATCCGTGTGTAAGTGGAAATGCACATTTCAAATTCATGTTGTTCAAGGGTCAACTATAAACCTTAAGGTCACTAAGTGTCCAGTTATAGTGCAGCTGCTAAAAGGTGAATAAATTTTGGTAATTAAGGAAGACTTTAGTGAGGGGGAGCCAACTGGGATGTTTAATTAGAGAAGATTGGGAGAAAGGATTTGAGCTTAAGTGTTTAAAAAGACTGTCAAGTGTAAAATGTGGTTTATTTAGTCTGTGAAGATCGCAAAAAGGAAGTACTTTTCTAACAATTTTTCTAACTCTCTGATATTGGGATGTTTTGCATTCTGAAGTGCTAAGGGCTGTGTTTTGTGAATCTTTTGGTTGCAATTTTAGGTGAATAGAAAACCACACAGTTCAGCATAATTAAAAAATGAATTGAAAATTTATTAGGATACAAATATTTCATGGACTTCAAGTGCAACCCAGTTTCATAAGTAACTAAAAATAGGAACAGGAAAGTCTCAGAAATCTAGTTGTCTGTCAGGTGCTTCTTCTCTCATGTGGTTTCCTGCCTCTGAGTGTATCAACTTCATTCTTTTCCCTCTTTCTTCCGCTGGCTTCTATGCTTTGGCACCTGTGCGGTTGAACTTGGCTGCCTAGTAGTTGCTGGGCTTCCATATCTTCCGACCATTCCAACTGACTCATATTTCTTGGTCCCTGGGCACAAGATACAGAGGATCTGATTGACAAGCTAGGGGTAGGGAGGTCCAGTTTATGATTACCTCATAGTGGGAGGTGGTGTGCAGGGCCTTGTAGCATAGCAATGGTCGCGAGGGTCCACCCTTGGGGTTGAGGGCGCTGCTCACTCACATGAGGACTGTGGGCTGAGCAGATGCCCCAGCAAGGGTTACAACAGGCTCCCAGGATCTGAGGGTTGGCAAAGTCCTCAGTGGGAGCATGGTAAAGGGAGCTCAGGTTTTAGGTGAGGAGTTAGGATAGGTGCATTCTCCTGTTCTCTTCAGATATTTTGATGTTGTTAGCTGGAACCCAAGTGAAATCCCTTTTCTATTGTGGTAAACTATGCACACCATAAAATTTACCATTTTAACTCTTTTCAAGTATCAAATTTAGTGTCATTAGGTATATTCACATTGTTCTGTAATGCTCATTATCCATTTCCAGGACATTTTCATCATTCCAAATGGTAACTCTGAACACATTAAACCCCATGTTCTCCCTCCACCCAGCTCCTGGTAACCACTGTTCTGATTTCTGTCTCCATGAATTTGACTAGTTTAAGGACCTCACATGAGTGGAACCATATAGCATTTGCCCTTTCGCGTCTGGCTTATTTCACATATCATAATGTTTTCAAGGTTCATCTGTGTTGTAGCATGTATTTGAATTTCACTCCTTTTTATGACTAAAACATATTCTATTGTATACTACATTTTGTTTGACCATTCATCTATCCAGAGAAATCTGGGTTGTTTCTACCTTTGGGCTATTGTGAAGAATGCTGTCAGCCCATCATTTTTAAAGTATAAATGAGATTGCTTTCCCCTTGGAATCATTAAGAAAATTTTTTTAATAATGAAAAGGACCTTACAGACTTACTTACTCAGCTCAACTTCTTCATTTCATAAAGGAGAAACTTTCCTAATTAGTAAACGTGAACAGCCAGTGACACAGCCTGCCTATTTATGGCTCATTTGCCATTTCTCTGCCCACTTACCTAAAGTTATGAGAGCTTTGGTAGTTACAAAAAGGTGGTCTCAGCTAAGATCTTTAATTCTGGAGGATGTTGTAGACTTATAGAATAGTAGATTTGGAAAGAATCCTGTAGACCAGTAGTTCTCAAACTTTTTGCTTAGATTTTTTTGTATGAATCATTTTCATTTTGCTTTCCTCAGTCAAGATGCATGACTTATATCACTGACAAAAGATAGGTGTTTGATGAATGATTGAAGAACTTAAAGTAATTGCATACATCAGTGGTTCTCAGACTTTTTGGTCTCAAAATAATATATTTTGAAGACCCCAAAGAGCTTTTATTTATGTGGTTATATTATCTGTAGATATTTATCATATTAGAATTTTAAACAGGAAATTTTTAAGATATTCTTAATTCTTATTCTTATTCTTCATTAAGAAATATCAGTAAGCTTGGCTAGCAAGGTGGCTCACACATATATTCCCAGCAATTTGGGAGACTGAGGTGGGAGGACTGCTTGAGGCCAGGAGTTGGAGGTTGCAGTGAGCTATGATGATACCACTGCAGTCTAGCCTAGGCAACAGAGTGAGACTCTGTCTCAAAACCACCCCCTCAAATAAAACCCCACAAACCCAACAAACCTCAGTAAACCCATTATATGTTAACATAAATAATATATATTTATGAAAAGTAACTATATTTACCAAAACAAGATAATTAGAAGAGTACCATTGTTTTATATTTTTGTAAGTATCATTAGTATTTGGCTTAGTAGAAGAGAGCTGATTCTCATATCCATTCCTTCCTTCAGATTGTGTGAGGAGGTGTTATGGTGGAAGTGCATGAAGAAAATATGACCTCACAGAGATGCGTATTTGGGAAAGAGAAGAGTTTTTCAGTAGCCTTTTCAGAAAACTGTAGATATTCTTCTTTGATACTACACCACAACTCACTCTGTGAGTGGTAGTTTCTTAAAGCTTAGTTGTGATGTAAAATCTGAAGCTGTACCATCCTCTTACCTTAGAGTATTTCAGTTTATTTTACACTTTAGTTGGTTCTTTTGCCCATGTATGATTTTGTTAACATCATGGTTCACGGAGTTGTGCAGATATTACATTATGCAATAAAGTTTCAAAATGTCACTTTTGTCAGTGTTACTTCTGATCTCATTGGAAATGTTTCTAAGTATTGGGAGGTTGTCAAGCTCTTACAGTGACAGATACAAGTTTTCAAAAATTCTTATTTTCACTTGGAAGATCAACTTTTATCACTGGCCACAAATTCTGTCCATTGTTTAACTTGAAGTGATAGCTCATTTGTTTTTGAGAAAGTCTGCCAAGTACTCCAGTCTAAATAATGGTAATTTGCCTGTCATTCCTTCTTTGAAGTGAAGGTGGTACTGAATGCAAAAAGTGGCTTCAGGTACCTGGAACTCAAACAATAGCACAAGTGATTTTTCTCTAGATACTATTGTACTTTGTCAGTAGAAGTGCTTCATGCCTGCTTCCCATGTCATCACATGGATGTTAAAAAGGCGTGTCCTCAAAGGTTGAAGTTTAATAAAACCAATGATTTTTTACTGCTCCATCAAGGACATGCCTAAGTAAAAGTGGCTTTTTTTTTTTTTAATGTGAGGTAGGTATGGGGAAGAATACAGTGGCCACTAGGATAGTTTGATCTCACTGCTTTGATTGGCTTTAAGATACTAGCAGTTTTACCCCCTCGCATTTGCACCATTGGTGCATAAAAAGGTGAATAATGTCTTACTATTATGAAAATAGTTTGGGCCTCATGGACTCCCCGAAAGGAGGAGTTCACATCCCTAGATGTTCACATCATCATTTCTAAATTGCTGATGTAAGCCAGTATTTCAGCCTTCTGGATATCGGAGGAAAAGTCTGCCATAGTCCTAGAAGGAAAAGATGTGGTGGAAGTCAGGACCTGCACAGATATTTTATATCCTCCTCTACATCTGGCATCCTTTGTGATAACTTTATAAACGTTATTGTCAATGGAAAAGAAGCCAAACTCTGTAAAATAATTTTAAAGAGATTTATTCTGAGCCAAATTTGAGGACCATCGCCTGGAGCCATGCTCAAGAAGCCTTGAGCAAGTGGACTTGCTGTGGCTGGGTTACAGTTTGGCTTTATACATTTCAGGGAGACAGGGGTTACAGGTGAAGTCATAAATCAATGTGTGGGAGGCATACATTGGTTTGGCCCAAAAAGGTGGGCCATCTCAAAGTGGGGGGTGGCTTACAGGTTATAGGTGGGTTTAAAGATTCTTTGACTTATAATTGGTTACAGACATGAAGCTTTGTCTAAAGGCTTGGAATGTTTTAAGATAAGCAGAGACAAGCAACAGGGCATATATTTGTTATGTAAATTTTTTTCAAAGTCCTCTTTTTTTTTATTTTAGCATATTATGGGGGTACAAGTGTTAACGTTACATATATTGCCCATGCCCCCCTCCCCCCTCGAGTAAGAGCTTCAAGCGTGTCCATCCCCCAAACGTTGCACATCTTACTCGTTGTGGTTGTATATACCCATCCCCTCCTCCCCCCTCCTACCCTCCCGACACCCAATAAATGTTACTCCTATATGTCCACTTAGGTGTTGATCTGTTAATACCAATTTGCTGGTGAGTACATGTGGTGCTTGTTTTTCCATTCTTGAGATACTTCACTTAGTAGAATGGGTTCCAACTGTATCCAGGAATCTACAAGAGGTGCTATATCACCATTGTTTCTTAAAGCTGAGTAGTACTCCATGGTATACATATACCACATTTTATTAATCCACTCATGAATTGATGGGCACTTGGGTTGTTTCCACAGCTTTGTAATTGTGAATTGTGCTGCTATACACGTTCGATGTTATGTAAATTGAGGACCTGCAGGTTTGTCTTGAATACCCTTAGACCTGTTAATGGTTACAAAGGATGTCCCCAAGAAAGGAGGGGGGCATGATGAGGCATCTGACCTCATCTTGGCCTGCAATTTAGTTTTAGGATATCCCCTTGGCCAAGAGGGGTTCCATCCAGTCAGTTGTTAGGGGGTGGGGAGTGAAGGTGGGGGTGGGGGGAACAGCCTTAAGATTTTATTTTAGTTCACAGTGTGCTCACAGTCATCCTGGAGATGGAGCCAGCCCTACAAAAGCAAAGCTGGGTGTTGCATTTCTGAAACCATGCCCTAGTAGTTATTTGAAAACTATTTGGCATTTTAAACTCCCTTCTCCTTCTAGACGCTGAAATTTAATATCATGTAATTGTCACCCATTGATAATGTCAGGCCTTTGGGCTATGACACCATCTGTTGGCAGCATGGCTTTGGAGCTTCTCCCAGTTGAGTTTTGCTGCCTCAAAGGAAAAGTGGAGGAGTGCATTTGTTAAGAAGATGATATACACATCTTTTAATTGACCTGGTCTCAGCAAATTTGTTTTTTATGTTAGAATACTATATTCTGAAATCAAGCTAAAAATGAAATAACCTTGAGCAAAACTCAGTATTGGTCTTGTGACATTTGCAAATCAGTAGGCTTAATAATGCCCTTCCTCTCTCCTTTGTTTTCAGCTATGGAAGAGTTAATAGTTGAACTTCGCCTCTTTCTCGAACTCCTGGACCATGAATATCTAACCTCAACAGTCAGGGAGAAAAAGGCAGTAATAACCAACATTCTGCTGAGGATACAGTCCTCCAAAGGTGAGTCTCATTCAAACATCTGGTCATTCTTCTTCCAACCTCTTTTGGCTTCCACACCATCTTTAATTCTACTATCTTTCTAAAACATGTTCATTTGTTCTTTAACTTAGGAACTTATTTATTCATCAAGTTTTCATTGAGGGCCTAGGCTTGTACCAGCTACTATGTTAGCCTCGAGGGAAGGTAAAGCCTTTAAGAAGCTAATAGAATTGTGAGTGTCTTGGGGACCCCAAGAGCACCCTGACATCCAGAGGAGATTAACTAGGAGGACTCACAGAACTCGGCACATTGCTGCATTCACTCGTGCTCAGGATACATTACAGCGGCGGTAATACAGGCCCGACTGCCGACCGGAAGGGAAGAGACTCCGGCAGAGTCTTCAAGAGCCCTGGTGTGGGCTCCCTTACACTCTCTTCCTCCTGTGAGGGTCACATGGAGCACACTCCGTTCTCAGCAACAAAAATGCAGCCCATATGTGTGACATTTCTGTCTGGGAAGTTCATCAGAAACTCAGTGTCTGAGGCTTTTACTTGGGGCTGGTCCTATAGGCATCCTCTGCCTAGCATGTGCCAAAATTCCAGACTCCTGGAAAAGCAGGTGGTCAGCAGGGACCAACCACACTGTTTGCACAAATAGTGCAGAAAAAGTAAACCAACCTTACCAATTGGGGAATGGTGGGGGTACTTCTGAAGTCCCACTTCCTAGGTGCCAATCAAGGGCCAGACTTATAAGCAGGCCCCTGTGCACATGGCGGCCTCTGGCCTGCTCTGTTAACTCTTTCATGCTCAGCGGGTAAGACAGAAAAGCGCAATAGTGAGAGCATCAAGGGTTATGGGAGCACTCATGGGCAGAGTCCAAAGCAAGGTGGTGAGAGCGGAGAGTGGTGCAGGCTAAGAGGCAATTCTTGGAGGTTATGCTGTCAGAATCTTGGAGGCTCTGTAGGAGATAGCTGGATGAGGTGTAGAGATTTTTCTTATTGAGAGAGAATTCACAGACCATACACGTCACCATTTAAAGTGTGAAATTCACTGGTTTCTAGTAAATGAAGCCATAGTATGATGCAGTTATGTTTGCATTCTGGAGAACTTGCCTGGTCCATCTGAAAGATGGGTCGAAGGGTTTGGTGGCAGATTGAATAGTGGTGTGGATACCTGGGCAGATGGTGAGACCAGTCACTTAGGATCTAAAGCAGGTTGAGGACTGTATTTTGGGGTCAATATGAAATGTTCATGTTTGTAATTTTGTTACTTCCTTTGGTCAAAATCTAGTCTGCTTAGCCTGCCTGAGAAGGCCCTTTATAATATTAATATGTGGGTGTGTATGTTGTGTGGATTCTTGAGTCTAACTGGCTTTGCCTCCTGGCTCTGCCCATTACCAAATGTGTGACCTTGCCCTAGTTCCTTAATCTCCTCACACTTTATCTGTAAAAAAGTATTAAGTAGCATCTACCTCGTGGGATGTGAGAGTTGAATGAGATAAAAAATTTCAAAACAGTGCCTGACATGTAGCATCACTCAATAGCTATCAACCATTATTTTTTATAATTGTTTTTATTAAGCAGATTGGCTGTTATTTTTTGTGATTCTTTTATTAGCAGAGGTTGTGTTACTTTGCAACCTCATCTCCTCTATGTAGGAGAAGGTACTTTGTTTTCTGAGCGAGTGGTCCCACCATCTATCTAGGCATCCTCTCCCCTTCTGTCGGCTGTTGCAGACTCCCAGTCCAGGCACACACAGAGCTTGGCCCTCTGTGCCTTGGCAGTGCGGTTTGCTTTCCCTAATTTCCTGTCTCTGTTCCTCTGCCCGGCTAGCTTGAGTCCTTGTTTCCTTCTGGATGTACCTTCTGATATTTACCAATGCACTAATTTTTTCTTCAGCTCTTGAATTTGCTTTAAACCCATCTACTGATTTTTTTTTTTTTTTGGTAGTAGTAGGGTTTTCCTTTGTTCTTCTTTTCCCTCCTTTTCTTTTTTTTTACTGTTTGCCAAAATTCTTGTCTCCTTTGCAGCCCCTGGAAGTCAGGCACTAGGCTTTTTCATATTTTCATTCCTGGCCTCTAGTGTCATGTCGTGCTTGATCCATTACAGGTGATCATTGTTAAGTGATTATTTTTACAGATCTTTCCAAGTGAGCTCTGACATATAAACAGCGCTGTGCCCACGCTGAGACTTGTCCCTCCTCTGCTGTGCCTTCACTGGCATAGTGCACACCATGTTTTCTAACAGTCATTTGTATATGTATCTGTCTTCCCGATTCCAGCACCAGTGTTTTGAGGGGTGCGAGCTTGTATCAGTCATGTCATCCATAAAGTATGTTTATCACAGTAGCTGCCTTTAGGAGAGAACTTAATAAAAATCTCTTGATTCCTAGGAACATGTCTGCCCCCTTAGTGCACAGGTAAGTACCGTGTTTCCCCAAAAATAAGACAGGGTCTTATATTTATTTTTCCTCAAGAAGATACCCTAGGGCTTATTTTCAGGGGATGGGTTATTTTCCCCTCAAAGCCTCAACTTGCAGCATGCACAGGATGGCCGGGACCTGACAGGTGGAGCCAACCTTGTTGGTGGGGCTGCTCGCACCTTTTCAGTCACCTCTGGGATAGTAGCTGTCATGATGGAGCAGATGAGCAGGGCTGCTCATCTTCTTTACTGCTCCATGACAGAATGCATGGGTTGTGCAGATATGCATGCTGCATAGCCACGCCCATCACTAGGTCTTATTTTCGGGGTAGGGTTTATATTGCGCAAATGCTTAGAAACCCTGCTATTTTATGGGTAGGTTATTTTTGGGGAAACACAGTACTATCCTACGTAGAAGTTCAGGTGGAGTAACTTGCCTTTGAGAGGCAACAGGGCGTTGGGGAGAATGTAGGCTCTGGGGCCAACTCCATCACTTCCAGCTATTAATGTTTCAGTCTGTTCCTTACTCTGTTCTTTGCTTTCTTTTTTTAAATTTGAGCCATAGATTTTAAACCTGTAAAATGGAGAATAATAATACCTACCTTGCAGATTATTATAAAGAATTAGAGAAAATAAATATTTGCAAAAATATTCAACAAGGGGCTCAGAAAATGATGGCCCCTGGTACTGTCATCCCCATCTTCCTCCTCCTCATCCAGGTCTGTGGTTTTGGTTAATATTTACAGGTTTTGAAGTGAAAGATCATGCTCAGAAGCAAGAAACTACTGGCAGCCTGCCAGCCCCTCCTCAGATGCCTCTGCCGGAGATCCCTCAGCCCTGGCTGGTGAGTTGAAGCTACCTTGGTGATCCCTGGGGCACACGATGGGGCAGATGCCTTACCTTGCTCTGGGGACTCCTTTGAGTTTGTTTCCAGGGCTGAGAAGCTGCTGGTAATAGCTAACTGGTAGGCCCTAAGAGTAGCTTTCCTCTTAGGAAGCTGGTATTTCTGTGCAAACTGCTAGAGCCACAGGCCCATAGAAATCTGTTCTTAGGACAGATTAAGAAAAAATGAAAACAAAACAAAAAAAAAACCCCAGAGGATTTAGCAGGCACAACAATGTTGGTAAAGCCTGAGAACTCAACCCTCTTTCTGAGCTAACACTGAATTTGAATACCTTATTCTGAAACTTTAATATTCATTGTGATGCTTCCTCTGGGGTTAACTATTTTTTTCCCAAGAGAGAAAAATATGTACCTATTCCAGAAATGTATATTTTATTTGACTTTATGCATTCAAATTCAAGTTGTTGTTTTTTTTTTCTTTTTTGTCATTTTGTTCAATCCGGAGATACATACTTATGCGATTTTTCATGTACCCTTCAGCTTTTACTGCATTTGCTGTTTTCTAACTTGTTTACTCAGGGAAATTAGACTTTTATTCAAAATTAGGACAAAATCAGTTACTTAGAAGTTCTCTGTGTTTGCTTTCAGTGTGAATCATCTAATTATCTGTCTGTCAGGATCTGAGCTGTGGGAAGGCAGAGTCTTGTGTACCTCTTGCCTCCTGGGTCCTAGCGCAGTGCCAGTGTCTAGTAGGTGCTGAGTAATTATTGTTGTAGCAGGGGACAGAGCAACATTAGCACTTAGTGCATTCCTACCACATATCACTGTTCATGCTTGGTATGTTTTTCACTTATAGTTTCATTTAATTCTCACAACTTGGTCTCAAAGAACCCCTAAAACACTTCTTATCATGTGAAGAGTGTGTATACCCGTTTTTCAGAAAAGGAATTGCGGCTCAGTGAAGATTTGTGGTTTGATCAAGATCATTTAAGTAGGAAAGGCAGAGACTGTAACTTTGTCTTTGATTTCAAATCTGTCCTTTTCTCAGCAATACTAGTTCAGAGGTGTGGCATCAGAATAGATGCACGTATGACTCACAGACGGACTGAAGCCTGTTCACTGAACTGGTACGGGGGCGGCTGATGTATGCGGTGCAGCCTCAGAGGCAGACTGCCTGCCTCCCTCTCCCAGCTCTGCCTCTGACTTGCTTGATGTGGGGAGGTTAGAGTAACTTCTTGGTGCCTAAGGGTTATTGTGAAGATAAAAAGAGTTAATGTATCTCAAGTGCTTAGGATATATGCCTTGCATATATTTAAGTCCTGTGCAAGCTGTTACTACTTAGAGCAGTGTTTCTCAAACTTTGATGTCCTGGTGAATCACCCAGGCATCTTATCAAAGTGGTTTACTAGATCTGGATGGGGCCTTCCATGCTGCATTTCTAACAAGATCAAAATATGAAAAAAACAAGAAAAAAGAAACTAAAGAAGTAGATAACAGTTATCTACATTTTCTTCTTCCCAGGACAGCCTGTGTTCCCATTTGTCCTCTTTGCTTCTGGTCTGTTCTCTGCCTGTGAGTCCAGTGCAGGGGCCACAGCCTCCAGTGGCTGTTGGGTTCTTGCAGCTTGGCTAGTTCTAATTGAGATGTAAGCGTAAAATATACACTGGATTTGGAGGACAGTATGAGAAAAAGGATGTAAAATATACATTGATAACATGTTGAGTTATATTTTATATATATTGAGTTAAAGAAGATATATTAATAAAATAAATTTAATCACTTTCTTAAAATAAAAATGTAAAAAAAAAAGCAACATAGCATGTCACAGAAGATGGGAAAATTTAATAGGGAATGCTAATGTTGGTGTATATTGAATCACAAAAGAAATTTTAAAATAGCAGCATGACCTAGAAAATGAATGTGAATGTATTCTTCAAAGACAGCCATGTCTTGGGGGAAGAAAAGGCAGTTATTTATCAAGATGCAATGCTTCGAAATATAATTAATGATTGTGAAAGTTTGCCAGCTCTGTGTAATTGCCCATAATATACTTATTCATATGTCAGATTTTCTTTTTTTCTTTTGTTTTTTTTCATTATTTTAAATTTACAGCATTACTTTTTACAATTTGCTGCATTAATATTGGAGGTATACATTGCATAAAGACTTTTAGATTTCTAATTTGTTTTAGGTATTTTTTGCAAATTTGGCTTCATGAAAGTACATTATCACAACATTGACTTTGTGCATAAATGTTATGTATGTATGTATGTATGTATGTAAAAACATTGAAACTTCCTCAATGAATGAAGACATATCCTTTGAAAAAAAATAAAATAAAAATTCAATCACTTTCTGTGGCTACTACAAAAATTTAAATTACATACATGGCTCACATCTGTACCTGCATTGTATTTCTGTTCTCTACATTTACTCTTTTCACAGTTGAGAGCATATGGAATATATAACTTTATATATTTTTTAAAAATATGTATGACATACTTGTCCTTCTTTATAAACTTCTTTTTATTCATTTTCTTTTTTTAACTCTCATCCTGTTTGTCGTAGAAGCTTGTATGATTTGATTAGGTTTTTAATTTTTTCATGGCCTCACTTGCTATTTTTAGATATAGTCTGCAAGTAAGAGTCCAAAAGTATATAATTCAACAATATCAATCCTATTCATTGATATAATGTTTATCTGAAAGATGAATAGCTATATGTGAAATCAGTAGTTCATTAATTTCCTATTTTTGTTCATCTTCTGGTTTATTTTTGTTTATTTTTCTAAGCTTGTCTTAAGCCTATGTGGCTCTTCTGTTATATGCCTTAATATGCTGTGTCTTGTATTACATCATCCCATTTCATATTGGGAAAGATGTTTTGAGATTGAGGGTAAATTATAGACATTTAGAAGCATCCAAAAGTATCACAGCCCACCAGGTTCATTGCCTGCTGCTTAAGAGGAACCCAATACACTGAGAAAGCAGGTGTTGCAGTATAGAAAGAGTTTTATTTTGCAAGGCGCCAAGCAAGGAGATGGGAGTAATTTCTCAAATCCATCTCCCTGAGAATTTGGGGGTTAAGCTTTTTAAGGTGGTTTGGGAAACAAAGGGCTAGGGAAGTGGGCCTGCTGATTGGTGGGGGATGAACTCATGCGATTGGGATGCAGATATTATCCTCTCAGTTGGGAGATTTCCTGGGTAGGGGTTCTCAAGGCTGTTGGATTTGTTCCCATGCCTGTCCATATGTGTGGTTTGCATCAGTGGGTCCTCTGGAAGGCAGAGTTTGAAAAATACCTCAAAGACCAGTCTTAGCTTTACAATAGCAGTGTTATCTATGGAATCACAAGTCTGGGGCTTTATGATAGCAATGTTATCTATAGAAGCATCAGTTTTAGGCGTTCAAATAGCAGTGTTGTCTAGAGAAGTAGGGGGGAAGTCACAATCTTGCACTTGTCAGGGAGGATAGTGCCATTAAGCAGTAACAGGCACAGCAGTAAGGAAGTTAGGGAACAATGGCTGGTTAACTTCTGGCTCTATCTATACTTTTATAAAAATCAGATCTTGATTACTATTTATACCTTATGGCTCTACATTATTTTAATATGGACGATTTCAGAAGGGTCATAGTAGATATACGAATTTCATGGACTCTTCTCCAGTGCTTCTAAAGTGCCATCCCAGCTGGTCTGGACTAAACTACACATCCTAGGTGTGCCAGCCAGAAGGAGCGAATATCCATGTGGGTGCCAGTTTCAGATGGAGAGTGCTCATGTCTGGTCAGTGTTTTCTCTCATTTTCAACCATTGAATCATCTGTGCATTTTGAGGTATTTTTCTTCAGATACAGGTTCTTGCTCATAAATTCATTCATTTTCCTTTTCTCCTTTCTCCTCTGCTTGCCTCTCAGTCTTCCCTGGCCTAGGCTCTGCTCTTGCCTTTGGCTGCAAACTGGCCATGGCAAATGGAGAACGCATCCTACTGGTGTCATCAGAACTAGTAGTTGGTCAATCAGAAATGTTAGGTAAGGGAGAAATTTTAAAAAGAGGTATACATATGCTTTAAATATTTAAGTTTAAACAAATAACTTTTGAGTGACAGTTTGGTCAGTGAGTAATTTCTCCTTCCTGGTACCTCATACATGAGTATCAAGAGAATGTTTCTCTCAACATCCAAGCCATGCTGTTACCTACTGTAAAACTTCTGTGTTTTTGATACAGGGTCAAGGGTTAGATTCTTTGAATGTGGGGCTACTCGTGGGATTCTGCTTGTCTTTTCTGCATAATCTATAAACATGATTACATTATTTTTTGTTTGTTTGTTTTTGAGATAGGGTCTCTGTCGCCTCAGTCAGAATGCAGTGGAATCATCATAACTCACTGCAACCTCAAATTCCTGGGCTCAAGCGATCCTCCTATCTCAGCCTCCCGAGTATCTGTGCCTATAGATGTGCACCACCATTCCCCAGCCTATTAAAAATTATTTTTTTTAAGTTCTTGCTATGTTACCCAGACTGGTCTTCAATTCCTGGCCTCAAGTGATCCTCCGACTTCAGCCTCACAAAGTGCTAGTATTATAGGCATGACCCACCACACCTGGCCTATGATTGTTAATTTCCAGTTTTTGTGACATGATCTGATTTAGAATCCCTGGAATTTTATTAATGCTTCTCTATTCTTTTATAGTTGATGTGCCTACAACTAATCAAATAGACCCTCCCCCCCATTTTATAAAACATTTTTAAAAGAGGATTTATTTGACAAACACAAAAACATGGCAGGCACTTCATAGGCAACTTTATACAATAAAATAGGAAGTAATAACGATATCTTCACATACAAATCAGTGGCATTCATATATGCCAATAATAGTCAAGCTGAAAATCAAATCAAAGACACAGCACCTTTCACAATAGCATCAAAGAAAATTAAATATTTAGGAATATATTTAATGAAGAGATGACAGACATATATAGGGAGGACTGTGAAAGACTGAGAAAAGAAATTGTAGAAGATGTAAGCAGATGGAAAACCCTACCGTGCTCATGGATTGGCAGAATCAATACTGTTAAAATGTCCACACTATGGAATTAATGCAATCTTATCAAAATACCATCATCATTCCTTACAGATCTAGAAAAAATGATTCCATGCTTCGTATGGAACCAGAGAAGACCTCATATAGCCAAAGCAATCTTAAGCAAAAAGAACTAATTGGGAGGCATCAGTCTACCAGTCTTCAAGCTTTAATACAAGGCTATAGTAACCAAAACAGCATGGGACTAGCACAAGAACAGAGATATAAACCTTTGGAACAGGACTGAGAACCCAGATATAAAACCATCCTCATATTGTCATCTAATCTTCAACAAAGCAGACAAAAATATACATTGGGGAAAAGAATCTCTATTCAATAAATGGTGCTGGGAAAACTGGATAACCACATGCAGATGATTGAAACTGGATCCCCACCTCTCACCTCTTACAAAAATCAACTCATGATGGATAAGAGACTTAAACCTAAAGCGTGAAACCTTAATCATTCTAGAAGAAAATGTTGGGAAAACTCTTACAGACTATTGGCCTAGGCAAAGAATTTATGAAGAAGACCCCCAAAGCAATCACAGCAGCAACAAAAGTAAATAAATGAGACCTGATCAAATTAAAAAGCTTCTGTACAAGCCAAGGAAAACCATCTTTAGAGTAAATAAACAACCTACAGAATGGGAGGAAATATTTGCATTTTACACATCTGATAAAGGCCTATAACATGAATCTCTATAGAACTGACGAAAATTAACAAGAAAAAATCAAACAACCCCATCAGTAAATGGGCAAAAGACATGAACAGAAACTTTTCAAAAGAAGACAGAATAATGGCCAGCAGACTTAAAAAAGTGCTCAACATCTCTAATCATTAGGGAAATGCAAATGAAAACCACAATGAGGTATCACCTAACTCCAGTGAGAATGGCCTTTATCAAAAAGTCTCTAAACAACAAATGCTGGTGTGGATATGGAGAGATAGGAATCATACATTGCTGGTGGGACTGAAAATTAGTACAATCCTTGTGGAAAGTAAATTGGAGATATCTCAAAGAGCTAAAAATAGAAATACCATTTGATCTAGCAATCCCACTGCTAGGCATCTACCTAAAGGAAAAAAAGATATTCTATAATAAAGACATTTGCACTCGAATGTTTATGGCAGCACAATTCACAATTGCAAAGATGTAGAAACAACCCAAGTGCCCATCAATACGTGAGTGGATTAATAAAATGTGATATATGTATATCATGGAGTTCTACTCAACTACAAAAAACAATGGTGAACTAACACCTCTTATATTATCCTGGATAGAGCTGGAGCCCATCCTTTGAAGTGAGGTATCGTAAGAATGGAAAAACAAGCACCACATGTACTCACCATCAAATCGGTACTAATTGATCAACACTAAGGTGCTCACATGGTAGTAATATTCACTGGGTGCTGGTCAGGTGGGAGGGAGGGTGGGAGTGGGTAAGCGGATGGGTAAGTGGATTTGGAGTGCACTGTATGGGGAAGGGCACACTTGTAGTCCTGGCTGGGGCAAGGCAGAGGTATTATATGCAACTAAAATGTTTGTACCCCCATAATATTCTGCAATTGAAAAAAAAATAATGTCTTGGGCCATGCAAAAGAAAAAGAGAAAGGACTAGACAATGTTAATAAATGTAATTTATGTTAGTAAGTTTGTTTATATGTTGATAAGAGGTAGCATTGCTAAAACTACTTTGTAATGTATGATGGAACTAATGAGTAAATATATTCCAAATAATGACAGCCAGATTTTTTACTATTGGGGAAAACATTACAAAAACACAGTATCTTCCCAAGCATAAACACTCAGGTGTACTAATGACAGTTACATGGGTATAATAGTTGAGAGCAGATGAACCGTGTTCCTAAAGAAATAGATCAAAAAGGGAAATATATAAACGCACATCACCAGGGTTGTTAGGTGTGTGCACCCAGCTTCGTAACTGCAGTCATCTGAAACACAGTGATGAACAACCTAAGTCTTTGAACGAGAATGCTCAAAACCCTTGGTGGTACTGAGCCACATGTGTAATCACCCAGAGAGCTGAGAGCTCAAGAAATTTTATCTTTCATAAATGCACATGTATAAAAAGGACATCTCTTCATTTACTGAAGAAGTTTCAACATTTTTATATACACACACAAATCTTGAAACAGTCAACATTGCTATAATGCACTTTCATGGGGCAGATTTGCTAAAAAATGTGTAAAGCATATTAGAACTCTCTCAAAGTCTCTACATAGTTTATAGCTCCAGTTGTGGAAATGACAGGAAGATGAAATACTTAGCATGGCAAATTGTGCTATGTGTGAAGGGACAGAAGTCTTTTTTTTGACACTGTTTTCACTTCTGTGATCTTTGAAGTACTTGCTGCACTTGTAGTTGGAGAATGGTTGTGGTCTACAAATTTTGTAAGTATATGCTGTCCATTTGAAAGTCTGATTATTGCTTGGCTGTTGCAATTAAGCAATTTTCTGCTTTTGCAGCACCAATAATAATTAGTGTTTAAACTTTTTCACCATTAAGTAGCCTCATATTCTTATCACAGCCTTTTTGTGAAGGAACAGTTTCACAGATCTCTTCCTTTCTGTTGTAAGGGATACAGTAAAAAGGAGTGAGATTCGGCTTCTGTGGTCCCAAATCAGTGTTAGGGTTCTTCAGAGAGATGGAACCAGTAGGACATGTGTGTTTATATGCATGAGGGGGACTTACTAGGGGAATTGGCTCATGTGATTATGGTGGCTGAGAAGTCCCATGACAGGCTGTCTGCATGCTGGAGGCCCTGGGATGCTGGTGGCATGGCTCAGTCCATTCCAAAGGCCTCAGAACCAGGAACGCTGATGGTGTAACTCCCAGTTCAAGGCTGATAGCTTCAGGCCCCAGGGGCCCACTGGTGTAGATCCTAGAGTCTAAAGGCTGGTAAGCTGGAGTCTGATGTCTGCCCCAACCGTCCCTTCAGTTTGTTTTGACTGAACCTATCTAAAGCATCTCAGAGAATCATCAACTCTCTTTGTGCACTCATTTTTTTCATTGGTTTATTTATGTAATGATCAAATTAAAGTAAATAATTATAGTAATAAGAATTTAAGGAACAAAGCTAACGCTTAGTAAATAAACAGCCCAACAGGTGGGACTATTTGGAAGGCACTTGAGAGAGGAAGCTGTTGGCCATGAATGTTTAGCATTTCTGGGACCTCAGTCAGCATTTTATAGAGAGAGTGGAGAACATGTGTCAACTCGTGAGTCAGTTAGGTGGAGCTTGGTTAAGACAGTTCTACTATATTTTTCTGATAGTTTTTCAGTGAATTTGTTATTCAGCAAGTAAGCCAGTCACTCAGTAAATTAAATTTGCCTTTGATGAATTGGTTTTTGGCCAGTTGGTCATTTGTTATTGGCAAATTGACTTTTAGGAGAATTTGCTTACAGTGGAGTCAAGACCAAATGGGTGGGCAGCAGAGCCAGGTGGAGGGCTGCCGAAAATTAAGGCACAAACCAAAAACAGAGCCAGGTATACTGGGAGCACTGCAAGCAACTCTGCATTGTGGGCTAGTGGGGTTTGAGTGGGAAGTCTGCAGGTGAGGCCAAAATTCTCTGCACGGGCTACATTAGGAAGGACCTGCAGGCCATGCAGAGAAGTTTGGAATTTGTCATCAAAGCAAACTTTGTCATCAAAGTAAACCATTGGAGGACTTTTTAAAATTTATGATTTACTTCAGCTAGGTGATATTTCTCATACATTGAACCATATTGCATTTTATTTTTACCTCTTTGGTATGTATTGAACCCTGCCTTTTATCATAGTTATTTGTTATAAACTCTTTAGGGAATAGGACTTATCTTTTTTCATCCCTTTTAGTGCCTGACAGTGCTTCATGCAGTTATTAACTATCTCTTGACATTCTTTAACCTCAGTTTTAAGCTTTGGAGGATGTTCTTTGTTTCTTATACTTTTTTTGTATTTCTCACATTGTATAATATGTAGAAAATACCGATAACGGAAGTATGTCAAAAAGTCAGTTTTGTAATATTGATGATGCTTTTACAGAAGGAGGGAATATTTTCATGTCACTATTTTGCCCTCAGAGTAAGCGTGGCAGCAGCCTCTGGTGTCCCTGTGAACTGCGATTCCTTCTACATGGCTAGTGTCTCTTTGGATGTGCTCCTAGGGGTGTAGATGTGTTTGTCGTGCGGAAATTTAGAACCTCTCCTGCATCTCTGCAACACAGTGTGGCGTGCAGCCTGTTTAACACTCTGCGTTAGCTCTTCGCTTTTCAGGGCTCCTCTGGGATAGGCCAAAATATGTGTATGTATGAAAAGATGTGCCTTTCAAAAGATTTTTGTTTTTGTTTCATTCTGAGAGTCGTGCAGCTATCAAACAGACTGTAGTTAGTATGCAACAAGTGCTGAGAGAGCATTTAAAGAGGTGAGCCTGGCTCTTTGGGAAATGGATCACATCTGTGTTGACGTTGGCTGCTGTGCCCTGCTGCCCAGCTCGAAAACTGCCCTTTCGCTGAAGGGGTTTAACCCAGACAAGCACCCTCAGTGCTTCATTTCCTGCCCATCTTCAGAATAGCATTGAGTTTAAACCCAGGAATATCTCAGATTTTTGTGATTGAGAAGAAAGAAGAGCAAGGTCGACTCCTTTTGGGGGTATAGTACCCGAACAAGGCATTTTCTGGACATATTTTTATTTAATAACTTAACCTGGGGTAGAAGGGAACAACTTTAATTCTTTGATATTTTAAAGCCAGAGCTTATGTAAATTTGATGTCTTTTTATGTTATCAGGTAACAATGAAGTTTTCTTTTATTGTGGTAAACTATACATAACATACAGTTTACCATTTTAACCATTTTTAAGTGTACGGTTCAGGGGCATTAAGTACATTCACATTGTTGTGCCACCACCACCACCACCCATTTCTGAAACTTTTTCGTTTTTCCAAACTGAAACTCTGTCCCCATTAAACACCAACTGCGCACACCCCCAGCCTGGGCATCGCCCACTCTACTTTCTGTCTCTATGAAACAGTGAGGTTGGAGGCCAGCCCTTACCCCCTTGTCTGTTGAGTGTATTTCATCCTTTCTAAAGTACTTTCTTTCATGGCAGCCCTGTGATCTCGGTTTGACAGATGAGATTATGAGGCTCTTTGAGATTATGTGACAAAAGTAGGTATTTTACCACTTGCAGAGTTGAGGCTAAAGCCCATGATTCAAAACAAAACCATTTATTTCTGTATGGAATAAGATGTGGTCCTTTTAGAGGATGTGAACCATCTTGTTCCCCTTTCTTCTCTTTCTCGAATCTCAGAGTTCCGGCTCATGTATAATTCCAGTGGCATTTTTATCTTAAATTCACTCTGCTGCTGGATTCCAGATGCATATCCTGCTTATACTCCTGCTACACTGTTTTTCTGTCCATGTTGATGCCTACCTATGGATAGGAAAGAGGGGGAGATGACATGGCCCCACAGGGCTTTCATTCTTTGTCATGCATAAATAAAATGAGAGAAAACTTAAAAAAAAAATGTGTGACTATTTTCCCAGTGTTTACTCAAGTGCTGTGTGGAATGCAAATTAAATAGTGACCAGAATGGAATGGCATGTAATTTGGATAAAGACTTTTATTTTGCCAAGAAGAGTATGTACGAAATTCTTGGTGTTAGGATTGAAACCATTTTTACAGTTTAAACTATTAACATAAAAATATTATTATCCACTGAAAATGACTTTAATCCAATCGTCCGTTTCCCTCAGCAGCACGGGTACCTTCTTAAAGAATGAGCTGTGGCCCAGGAATTTTAGATTATGGCACGAATGCCATGCAGTGCTGCTTAAATACTCGGGCTGGCTAGAAAAGGGTTTTGCTGGAATGTGATGGAATTAAAACTTGAACACTAATTTTCTTATTTCAGAGTATATAATTTTTGACTGTTACTCTTAGCAGGTTTTAATTACTGTAACCAGAAAAACAGAATCTGGATGCAGCACTGTATGTATAGGATTAAAGTCAGAAAGTGAGTCCAAATTCTAGGCTTATATTTTTCTCAGTTCAGATCAGGTCTCATAATTTATTGGCATTTTTTGGTGGAAAGGACTGAGTAATAAATCAGCCTAGGAGGAGGGAAGCTGTGGGCAGCAGCAGAGAGGCAGGATGCCAGGTGAGAGGAGCGCCAGCAGGTGCAGAGGCGTTGGTGCTAATGTAACGGCGTGGAAGGCCAGTTTTCCTTAAGAAACGGATCCGGATCCGGTTGTGCTGCGTGCTATGGAAAGCAGTCTCGGCAGGTTGGTTAGTTCTTTCCTTCCATCCTGTTCCGCCCAGCCCCTGTGTGTCAGGTGCTGAGGGAGGCAGTAGTGAGCCCCGTTAGCAGGCAGTGCCCGCCCACTCTGGCTGACTTCTGGCTTCTCCACTACCAGATAGCAGGGGTGGACCCAGGTTAGGGCCTTGAATCTCTTCAGCCTTAGGTTCCTCATCTGTGAAATCACAGTTGAAGTACTGACATCTCAGTGTTACTTCCTGAACGAGAGAAAATACATACATAAAGTATCCCAGGACGGCATCTGGCACATAGTAGGCAAACAGCAAATCAGGTTGAGCATCCCAAATCCAAAAATCCAAAATGAGCATTTCCTTTGAGTGTCACGTTGGCACTCAAAAAAAGTTTTGGATTTTGGAGCATTTCTGATTTAGGATTTTTGGATTTGGGATGCCCACCTGTTAAGTTTATAATGCAAATATTTCAAAATCCAAAAACATCCTAGATCTGAAACACTTCTGGTCCTAAGCATTTTAGATAAGGGACACTCAACCTGTAGTAATAGTGGTAATAATTATTATTGTGTTTATACCACATAATTCTCTGAACATAGTAATTCATTGTTATTATTATTAATGGAAAAGAATTCTCTGTGTGGCTTATTCTTAAAGTAGCAAAGGTAAATACTAATGTTTTTTTTTTTTTTTTTTTTTCCCAAAAGGTGGGAATTAAAATTATGGCCAGTATTGTAAGCCAGCCAAGCCTATAAATCATATTACTGTGCTGTTGTAAGTACTGGTTTTCTCTAATAAGACCTGGAGGAGACTTTAAAGGAGAAGTTTATAATACCTTAAGGTAGATAAGTAGCATTACTATCAAAACCAGGTGCATTTGAAGGATCTGCTCTGATCAGAGATGTTCATGTTGTTTATCCTTTGGTGAAGACACAAGGTCAGTTCTCACTCATATTTTGAAAGAGGTAAAGTTGGCTTTATTGCCTATTGACCTGCAATTTTATTTGAGACTTGGTCTTGCTCTGTCACCCAGGCTAGAGTGCAGTGTGTGATCATAGCTCACTGTAAACTTCAACTCCTGGGCTCAAGTGGTCCTCCTGCCTCAGCCTCCTGAATAGCTAGGACTACAGGTGCATATCACCATGCCTGGCTAATTTTTAAAATATTTTGTAGGGATGGGGTCTCACTATGTTGCCTGGGCTGGTCTCAAACTTCGGCCTGAAGTGATCTTCCCACCTTGGCCTCCCAGTGTGCTGGGATTACAGACGTAAGCCACCATACCTGGCCTGGACTTGTAACTTTAGAATACTAGAACTGGAGATTCTGGAGACTATTATGACGCAACACCGTCGTTACAGGAGAGGAAACTGGGGCTCAGAGTTCTGGGAAGGTTGCATAGACCAGGGAGCCGCGTGGGACCTAGACGGGACACATGCTGTGTGTCTGAGTCGCTCTCTTCTTCGTTGTACACTCTTGTTTCCTGCCTGTCCTCTGGTTTCCTGTGATCCTGTTTGAAAACCTGTCTTCCCTATTTGTACCTTTAAAAATTTCTGTTAATTGTGATTTCAGTGGATTCTTACCTCTTGGAAAAAATCTGAAAACATTTTTTCGCCTCAAAGCTCTGGGACTGAATAATAGTTTGGATTCCTCTTTTCAAACTTTCCTGTTTGACCTTTAACAAGCCCCATGTATCTGAAACCCTTGTGGCAGATTTCAAGGATAAATGGTATTTGAGAGCAGAGCGTTTCTAGCAGTATTATTAATATTTTTTGAGGAGTATTATTTCAAAGTGAAAATAGTTTGATTGTTTTTTCATGATTTCAAAAGTGATAAACACCATGTAGAAAATCTAACTATACAGATATGTATTAAAAAAAGAGGTACATTTTTGGTGAATGACTGTCTTTGAATATATGTAAGCAGAAACACAGATTTTATATAAACGAATCATAGTATACCTGTTTTTTTTTATTCAGCAATATCTAGTAGAGTTTTTTTTTTAATAAATGACTATACACATGCATTATCCTATTAAATGCCTGTGGATGTAACAATATACCTAAGCATTCCTCTCTTGAAGAACATTTAGATTGTTTTTAGATTTTGGTAAATAAATTTTTATTGTACATTCCTACACCTTTTTTTTCTTGTGTGTCCAACTGATCTTCTTGGCCTATATTTCTAGAAGTGGAATTATTGCATCTAAGGGCATATCTCTCAAAATGTTGTGCCAGATACACACCCACCAACAGGGTGTGGATGCATCTGTTCAGAAATCCCATCCATTTAGAGAGTAAGCTCTTCGCCTTAACACCGTTGTGTTACTTGCAGCCCTCAGGAAGGGAGGCTGACTTGTATTACTTAAAAAGCATTGTTTGATTCAACTATTTGTAATGCTTCCCTGGGACTTGACTAATTTGACTGTTTCACCATACTAAAAGGAAGTTGGAACAACCTGCATTTCATGAATAAAAGAAACTCAGTGAATCAAACAATTCTTTTCCAAAAGCAACAAGCAGAGATTGTAACCTGGGTGTGGACTCCGGTACAGACCTCTTCTGGTGCTGAGCATGGTGTATCAAGTTCCATTTTAAGAAGTGCTTCTTAGGAAGATATGAATGACATGGATATGGTCCAGCATTAGACCACAGAATGATGACTGTCCAGGAAACCAGCCTTCTGCTAGGAGTGCAGAGAAGTTGGAGTTATTCAGCCTGGGGAATAGGACTTGGGTGGAAGTGGGAGAGCTGTCATCGGGACACAGAGGGACATGGTGCGGGTGATCTTGCGTGAGCTCTCTCCTTCATCTGGTGAAAGGAGGGAGTGGGTTGAATGTGCTGTGGATGATTAGTATTCCACAAAGGACTTCATAGGTTAAGTTACATGGAAAGTGATGGAGGCCCATGTTCTAGAGAGTTGACATTAAAAAACCAACAAACCAACAAACCATGATTTCATTGGAATGTTGTTCTACGTGGAACCTTAACTTGGTGGACCTTGTTCTGTTCACTGGGACACACCTCTTCCCAGTTTTACAGTATATAGATGGTGTGAAATAGCTGCATACTATTAATAGATAAAAAGAAAGAGAATATGAGTATCAGAATGTGTTTAGCAGGCACATCTGGTGTTTGAAAACACCATCTCTGGTGTCTGATTTTGAGAAGGTGGCTTTAGATTCTGAGCCTCAATTTCTATGGCTGTAAAATATACGGCAGTATATAATAAGTACCCTGGTGGATTCCTGCATGGATTGAGTGGTGTCCCTGTGACAGTGCAGAAGCGTCTAGTACAGCTCCAGGCAGACAGCAGGTGCTCGGCGAATGCCAGCTTTCCTTCCCTTTGTTGACCTTCCCTGTCAGCAGAAGGACCAGTGAAAGACATGGCCAGCAAATCCTGTAGCTGTTCGTGGGAAGGACAGGTTGGTGTGGATTAGAGCCATCAGGAAAGTTTAAGATAAGAAGGGGACTTCAGCTAAGTCTTGGAGGCCAGGTGGAATCTGGATAGTCCTGGGGGTAGAACGAGCCCTCAGCCCTTCCACAGTCCGAGGTTCTGACTGCACCGCCAGAGAGTGCCTTAGTCTCTGAGCTTGTCAAGAGGCTGCAATGCAAGTGGTTTCAGTAAGGAGCGGATTCCCTCTGCAGAGAATACCTTCCACTTTCTGTCAGAGAGTGGCTCCTAGATGATCCATACTTTTTTTAAAGTCTTCCTGGCACATATTAGGAACAAGATGAGAATGTGGGCAGATGTCACTCACTAATTCAGGCAGTGTGGACCAGTGCTTTCTCTGCGGAACCCCTGGCAGACCTGAGCAGTGCCGGTCTGCAGGAGCTCACAGCCCAAGAGGTGTGGCTGTGGGGAGGAGTCGGTGTTGAGTCTGGGAGGGGCAGTGGGGTGAGTGTTGTAGGGGCAAAGATGAGCTCAGCAGCCCTCTCAGACCTGGGGAAGGGCCCTGTCCCGTGCTGGGAGGGGAGTGAGTGAGGCGGGAGTGAGGCCGTGTCGCGTACTGTTGGAGCCCCGCAAGTTGGGGGGACACAAGCAGGAAGGGGGCAGAGACACGTCGGGAACTGGCCTTCCAAACCTCTTTACGGGACAAGGTGCTTTATTGCTGTAGACGTTTCAAAGGGAAGAGGAAAATGTTGGCTTGAACCTGTTAACTGCAAGTACAGAATTTCCCTCTAGCAGTCATGCTGATTTCTGCATTGTTTTTCCTCTCCCCACTTCCCCCCGCAGCCTCCTGACAGTGGGCCTCCACCATTACCAACGTCCTCCCTCCCAGAAGGTTATTACGAAGAAGCTGTGCCCCTGAGCCCTGGAAAAGCTCCGGAGTACATCACGTCAAGTGAGTAGGGGCTCTGTGTGGCCAAGCTGGTCTCTATTTACAGGACTGCTGGAGGGCCCGCCCCTTTCTGGGCATGAAGGGAACAGGAGCATCGTGTGACACGATAGAGATGCTGGGCTGAGCAAACTCTGAGCCCACTGAGATGGTAACTACAGAAAGGGCTGGGAGAGGCTAGAGTGCCTCCTGGACCATTGTTCCGATAGCAATGGCGGTCTTCCTGGTGACTCAGAGGTTGGGAGGCCTTACTGAAGGCCTTAGAGAAACGTGTTCCCTTTGACGGAAGAGAAACGGCATTTTGTGGTCTGTTTTCATGAGTGCCACAGCCCCCTCCCCTTAGCCTTTGAGTAGAGTGTGTCCCCCTCGGGCTGCGTCCACCCTGGCATGATCGGAGCATTTTCTACCAGGCTGACTGTCAGGTTAAAAATAATTAAGTGCAACACAAATAGGCATGTTTGTCATAGATTTTTGTTTGTTTGTTTTTTATATAGGTTTTACCAGAATATTTTTTTCGAGGTATGGTCTTACTCTGTTGCCTGGACTAGAGTGCAGTGGCACAATCATAGCTCACTGCAGCCTCCAATTCCTGGGCTCACATGATCCTCCTGCCTTAGCCTCCTGAATAGCTGGGACTATAGGCATGTGCCTCCATGCCCAGATAATTTTTTAAATTTTTTATAAAATTGAGTTGAGATATCTCAACTATGTTGAACTCCTGGGCTCAAGAGATCCTCTGCCTTAGCCTCCCCATTTGCTGGGGTTACAGATGTGAGCCACCATGCCTGCCTACCAGAACATTTTGCCTAAGTTGTAGTCCTCATGGCTCCAGGTAGTTGCCTGCTGGTAACCCTCAGATGTGCCTCTTTGTTAGTACCCAGCTTTCAAGTTCAGAGAAAGAATGACATGCTGATGTTGGAAACCTCTCTAGGACTATCTATGGAATGTATTTTGAATTGTTGGCTTTATATCTGGGGTCAGCATCTGTCAGGCATTGTACTATTGTCTCACAAAAATGATAAAGTAGAGTATCTGAGTGTGTCGACTTTGGGTGTCCAGCTTGCTTTGCTTTCTTTATAAAAGATAGGTAAGTGAAAGGTGAAAGAGTGCTTGCTGATTTTAACCAAGAGGCTTCCAGTCCATTGACTTTTCATGCCATGGTCTCTAACCTCTTCTGTCTTCTTAGGGAAATTCTCTCCTTCATCCTAAAGTGGTTTTCATGTTACCTGAAATCTCGGCTACGTAGAGACTTTGTGTTTTCGGTCTTTCTCTTCCCTGACAATAAGCAAGCATAGCTTCTAGCAAAGGAGAATCTAACTTGATTGTTAGATTGTTGTAATTTTCCCGCTGGCATATCTGTCTGTGAAGAGGGGCTATACAAGAGTCATGCCAGCTGGAGTGTGTACCCAAGGACAAGGGGCTGTCCCAGCTCACTCTTGCCGCTCTACCGAAACAGTCAGCATAGGGAGCCCACTGTCAGTAAGCAGCTGTTGCACTCGGAGTGGGAAAAGGGATAGTTCTTATAAAGGACGCTACAAAATTTTAAGTTTAGGAACTATTTGGCAAAAATGTGTTTATATAATTTCTAAGTATCAACTATGTAGGAAGACAGATTAATTAGAAAAGAGAAAAATTAAATGGCTTGATATAATTCAAAATTTCATTGGGTTCCTTTTTTTTTTTTAAATGGCAATGAGTAAAGAAAAAAGTGTATTCTTTTGGTGAGAGTATTTCCTAGTATTGGAACTTGCCTCTCTGGCCTTCCCCCACCTTCCTTCCCCTCCCTCCCTCAACGTACTTTCAAGCTGGAAACTTAGAGAGGTTCTGTTTGATGTCGGAGGCTGCTGTCAGTTCTCATTCTGGGAAGCTGCACATAGCTGATGTGCGTGTCCTCTTCAGTGGAGCCGTTCCGCAGCTGCCAACTGGTGGGCAGCTTGCGCTGCACAGATTCCAGAAGGAAGAGGAACAGAAGAACTCGGTTTGGGGAGACATGGAGTCAACAACAGCCACTGTGGCTTCTCTAGTGAAATGTCTCCTAACTCTCTGTCGATGGCTTGAGGACATGGCCACCTCCCCTTGGAGGGACAGCAGCACTGAGTGGACTTGTTAGCTCAGCCAAGGCTTTTACTGCCCTCAGTTAGAGATGAACTTTGAACAGTTTTGTCGACCCCTGTCAGTTATGGTATCTTCAGAGAAGCAGACCCACTGCGCATGTCACGGAGTGAAGGGTTTATTGACGGAATGAGCTGTCTGCGGTTGTGGGAACCTGTGAAGACGCCTGAGAGAGGCTGGATGAGGACTGGGGAGAGGACAGGCTGGATCCCGTGCCGCTCACTTCCTGCAGTCCCCATGGCACAGTGACCAGCAGAAGCTGGAACCTGCCTCCCAGAGCTGCACACATTCGTGGCCCGGGGCTCAGAGAGGAGAGGAAGGAGACTCTGTGGGAGCTTGTGCCAGCAAGGTGGGCCGGCAGGTGAGCCACAGCCCGGGTAAGCTGCAGTGGCACCTGGTACCCCACACTGACCTTCAGAGCGTATGGGCTGCTGCTCCCTCTCTACCTTCCGCACCACTCCCAAATTTCTCCTGTGGTCACCCTACCCCAGAATCATCCAAGAAAGAGGATTTTGGGAAATGTAATTCCAGCCTTGCTAAGTTGATACAGTAGAAAACCAGCACAGCTTGTAGCTTGCGTCAGTTTGGTATCCATGCACAACTCTTTTAACCACACTGGATTTCCAAATAAAGACAAGAGCAAAATCATCTTGATCCTAACATGATTCAGCTATTGCCTGTATAATGGAAAACTCTCTAACTCCCCAAAGAGGATACAGAGTCCCTTTATCCAACCTTTGGGTAACACTCATTCTCTTCTGGTGCCTATAACTTAAATTCTGAGATGCAAGGTTGACTACTGTTAGTACCTCTTAGATTAGATGGTAGAAACCTGGGAGGGGAGGAGAGAGTTAGCATATACATCAGGGGTCCTCAAACTTTTTAAACAGGGGGCCAGTTCACTGTCCCTCAGACTGTTGGAGGGCCAGACTGTAGTTTAAAAAAAACTGTGGACAAATTCCTATGCACACTGCACATATATTATTTTGAAGTAAAAAAACAAACAGGCAAAAACACCCGCATGTGGCCTGAGGGCCGTGGTTTGAGGACGCCTGGTCTACATGAACAGATACATCCATATCCAAATAAGGTAGA
Organism: Mirza zaza; assembly: GCA_008750895.1. NCBI lineage: Eukaryota > Metazoa > Chordata > Mammalia > Primates > Cheirogaleidae > Mirza > Mirza zaza. The sequence goes on along the minus strand of VSMD01068516.1, from coordinate 24,431 downwards.
AAAGCTCATGACAAGTTCAGTCCTCATCTTTACAGCTGGTCAGTGGTCAATCGCTGGTATTTATAACTTCCTGTACTGCCCATTACATATTCCCCTCACCCTCAGCAAACTCCTTGTTTGATCTTGGTTTCTTACTAGTGGGGTGACCCTACTTCCTTTTCTGAAAGGTCTGGGCCCTGAGTAGGACTTTCTGTATTGGGTGGTTGTAATTGTCCCTTAATATTAATCAGGGCATGGGCGTATGAAGGGGTGCTGAGGGGTACTTCTAGGTCCCAGACATGTTCTTCCTGTTCCCATTGTTTGGGGACAGCTTCTTCTCGATCAGGATCAGTCACCCCAGCCACTACAGTAGCCACTTTCTTTTCCTGTTGGTGTTGTAGGATGAGAAACTGGGTGGCAGCTTCCATTTGCAGTTTTACCATTACTGTATCCTGCCTTAGGCCAGTGGAGTCCAAAATTTTAGGGAAGGGAAACAAAGATTTTTTTAGTGGATCACCAGGGATAATAGAGGAGCTCCTATCATTCACCCCTGGATTCTTGGACTTGTGACTCCTGGCTATGGGAAAAGCTTACCACTGCGTCAGAACATACACTGCTCAGAGACGGTCCGGCAGATACTACTCACAGGATGTGGCCAGTTGGCTGGCACTAGAGCAGAATATTCAGGAAACCTAGAATTCTACCTACCTACTGGGTCAGCTCCTTCAGAGTGGCAGAGAATGTGGCAAGACCAGTGATTTTCCTGAGTATAAACCCCTTGTTACACGTCATTTGCTGTAAAGTGAGTTCTTTGTCGGAGGCAATGCTGTGTGGCATCCCGTGACAGTGATGAGGGTGTTCTTAGGCTGTGGGGGGTGCTTTGGGCAGGAGCACTGTGGAGAGAGGAGGTGAATTTACTTGAATGATCTCCTCATGATGGACATGGACTGGTGATAACGATCTGCTGCCAGGAGGCCAGCTGACAGTCCCAGAAATGGTGGCGGGGCAGGGGCCCGAGAGGGCACATCAGCTTCTCAGAAGTGCCCGGTGGCAGGTGAGTCTTCATGAGTGGAGTCCACATTGCTGAGTTCCATGCCACCCTGCCACCTCCATCCCTGCCACCAGAGCCACTTGTGCATGAGCCCATCTGGACAAGAAGTCAGGGGATAGAGGCCGACGGATTTATGTGCAGTGAGTGGGTCCTGGGTTCATCTGAGTGCTGAGAGCCTCTTCTGCTGTGGTTGCCCTTTGCTAAGCTTCCTCCTGGTACACAGATATTCACGTTGTTTGCCCATTTGGAAGGTCTGCTCACAGGTCAAGCTGTTTGCTACTAGTTTTCTAATCAAGTTCCTATCAGGTCTTGACCATTAGGCCATGCTGTGGATCGCTGTTAAGTGAAGGGGCAGTGCAGCAGGAATAGGAGCCAGGGACACCTAAGCTGCTTGCTGGCGCAGCTTCCCTATATCTTCTAGACCTGAGAAGCCTGTGTCACACAGACCACTTTGATTGGATGGTGGGGTACTCCTGGATGGGCAGCTCAGGTTGCACCTTAACGTGGTGTCCGTGATGAAGCATTCAGTCTCTGCTAGGGCGTCAACAGCCAAAAGCAGTTTCTCAAAAGTAAAATAGTTGTTTTCAGAGGACAGTAGGGGCTGTGCCCCCAAATCCCGAAGGCCTGCACTGAGCTTCACCTGTACAAGCCTGCCAGAGGCATTCATTCCTAATTTCTGGAGCAGTTAGGGTTTGATCAGAGAAGCAGAACAACTGTGATATGGACTAGAAGACTTATTCTCGGGATTAGACCTCACACAATTCTGGGAGCTGCTGTTGCCTGTGTGGCTCGTGGGTCTGGCATTCTGGGAGAAGAGCCGGGCCTGAGGTTGGGGAGACAAAGGAGAAACTGCAGTCCCTGAGGACAGGCTACAACCCATCTGTCTCTGGCTTCTTCCAAACTTGATGACACAGGTGATTTGCAGAAGACACAGGTGGCCTTGGCTGTGGAGTCATGTGAGTACCTGTCCCAGGACACCAAGATGCCAGAGGAGGAGATCCCATGGCAGCTGGGGGCTCCAAGTCTGGTGTTTCCCCACACCAGCATGGTGAACCATGAGCAGCAGCAGTAGCAGCCTTGGCGGTGCCCGGCACCCACACTGGCCCTGGGGAGAATGCCTGCTGCCCCTTCCCTCCCTCCAGACCCTCACACATTCTCTTGTGGCCAACCTCACCCAGACCACACAGGGAGGTGGAAGTGGACTTCCAGCTTAGCTAAATTGACACAGTACAAACTCAGTGTGGCTCTTGTTGGTGTTTTTTTTGTTTCAGATCTAGATTGCATGTTTATTTTCAGCTTTCTAATTTCCTGTCTTCTGGCTCTCCTCCCTCTCCCTCTTCCAGGGGGCTGGTTGAATGCCATTTCTGATTTCATGGAGTGTGCTACGTGTCTACTTGAAATATGTCATATGGTACAGCCAATGTCTGGAGGTTATTATGAACTTCTTCAGGCCTGGTCTTGGAGTGTAAGGTGTACCGGTGCTTCACACCTGCTTCTAGTATTCTCAGATTCACAAAGAGCTTCTCTGTGTCCTTCATTTAATCCTCATGACAACTCTGAGAGAAACAAGGGGACAAGATTATCTTAAAGAGACTGAGTTATAAAGAAATTGAGTGATTTATACCATATTCCTCTAGAGTGGGAACTAGAACTCAGACTGGCCATTTGAAAATGTAGGTCAGATCTGCTCTTTACTTAGAACTGCCCAGTGGCTTTCAATCCCACCCAAAAGTAAAATCTGAAGTCCTCACAGTGGCTCACAAGATTCTGCAGCACCCCCATCCCACCCACCTTTACCTACCACCTGTCCCTCCTTGCTTCCATGGAGTTGTGTGGAGCAGGTGAGACGACAGAGGGGAAAGCCCTTTGTGAATCTGAAACACTCGGTGCAGGTGTGGAGCATCATTATTATGATGAATCAGTATTGAAACCCAAAGGAGCATTTCCAAAAATTAGCTAATGATTTCATAATGTATTCCATTTGGACATATCCCTGTTCTCCTGTAATTCCTTTGTTTATCGTCTATTCTGCCTGACACCCCCCGCCCACCCCGACCCCCAACTCCTGCTAGAATGTCAGACCAAAGAGGGTAAAAGTTTTTGTCTGTTTTGTCTGGCACATAAGAAGAGCTCAACAGACACTTGCTGAATAAATGAATGACCGTGCCAAATGAATGGATTGCACTTTTCTCACTCCTTACTTTTGTTCTGTTGATTTTTCCATGCTGAATTTCCATTCAGTTTTTGTTTTTTGTGACATGTCTAACACTGAGCCAAGCTTTGTGCTCAGAACTCTTGAGCTGGAGAGGAGGGACTGACACAGCTGCTGCCCCAGCAGAGTCGTCTTCCTGCTCAGCCTCTTGCCCTCCCTTCTCTGAAAAGTGAGGTCATACACCAGCCGGGAGTCCTGGCGGGTCTTCTGCTTCTTGCCTCATGGAATGCAATATGGCGAAGGAACACGACAGGGTCCCTGTGGTCCCCCACTTACTGGTGAGGACCTGTAGTAGACAGGGCGCCAACACTCACTGATCACTTAACCTTGTCTGTATCTCGTGTGGCTTTGAAAGATAAGTTCTTACATAATTTGACTGGAGAAAAAGCATGGCCCTTTGGAAAGCTGTGATAGTAGAACCACCTTATCAAGACTTCCTTTCTGGCTCTTTGATTTGCCAGATTTGCAATGTGTGCAGTATTGCCTTTGATTTTATGCTATTTTTTTCTGGAATGAACATTTTATGGTTAAAAAATAATATCTTATTGGCACTTTCTTAAGTTCTATCAGAACTGCACTATGATAGTAATTCCTGACCGTGAAACTATTAATAGTTTCTGGTGAAGAAGAGTGTGATGGTTAGTTTTATGTGTTAACTTGACTGGATTGAGGAATACCTAGAGAGCTGGTAAAGCATCATTTTGGGGTGTGTCTGTGAGCGTGTTGCCAGAGGAGATTAGTGCGTGAGTCTGAGCAGACTAGATGGGGAGGAGCTGCCCTCAGTGTGGGTGGGGGGGGCCGGATAGAACAAAAACAGGAAAGGCAGCTTAGTCTCTCTCTTCCTGGAGCTGGGACACACTCTTCTGTCCTTGGACATCAGAATGTCAGGCTCTCTGGCCCTGGGACTCCAGGACTCACCCCAGGACCCCTTCTCTCCCTTTCTCCCTCCCCCTGGGCTCTCAGGCTTCTGCCTCAGAATGAGAAGTGCATCATCAGCTTTCCAGGTTCTGAGGCTTTTGGACTTCGACTGAGCCACAGTGCTGCCATCTCAAGGTCTCCAGCATGCAGACGGCCTGTCATGGGACTTCTCAGCCTCCTTAGTCGCCTGAGCCAATTCTCCTAATAAATCCCTTCTTGTCCATCTGTCCGTCTGTCTGTCTGTCTATCTATCTATCTATCCATCCATCCATCCTATCTCTCTAGAGAACCCTGGCTAAAACAAAGAGCATTTCCTAACCAGCAACATCTTATCCACACAGTTCTGTTGTTGACTTTGGTCTCCTTGCTCACTGTGCACAAAGTGCAGATATCTCACAAAATAATGAACATGGGACTACACACTAGCACAAGCTCCGTGATATAGCACCATTGTTTTTTTGAGGCTGAGTAGAACTCCATGGTATATATATACCACATTTTATTAATCCACTCATGTATTGATGGGCACTTGGGTTGTTTCCACATCTTTGCAATTGTGAATTATACTGCTATAAACATTCAACTGCAGATGTCTTTTTTATTCAGTGTCTTTTTTTCCTTTGGATAGATGTCCACTAATGGGATTGCTAGATAAAATGGTAGTTCTACTTGGAGCTCTTTGAGGTATCTCTGTGCTGCTTTCCACAGAGCTTGTGCTAGTGTGTAGTCCCATGTTCATTATTTTCTGAACTTGATGTTCCAGAGAATGAGCTGAGCCCTGATGGTTCACGGTCCTTTAAGCCACTGTGAGAATCGTCTTTATGGAATAAAAATATGATTATGTCCATCGCCCCTCTTAAATCCCTCAGTGCACATCAGACCCTATCACAGCATGGGATGGGTGTGGCCTGGCATCCGCCCATCTTCTCTGTTCCATGTTCCATCAGTCGCCCCCACTTACCTGCGTTCTAGCCATGCTAAACTTTTTAAAAACCCTTTTTATTGTAAAACATATTTACCCACAAGTACATGAAATATGAATATACACGCAAGAACTTACCATAAAGCAAACCACCACCCAGGTCAGGGATGGAACGTTGTCAGCCCCAGAAACCCCCACCCTGCGTCAGCATAGCCCCCTCTTTCTGTGGGCTGTGCTGTTCTCCTCATTCATTCTTCCTCTTGAGGGTAACCGTGTGCGTCACTTTCGTGGCACTCACTGACATTCTGCTGACAAAGTGGTGGGCTTCACTGTGCCTCTGCAGTGTGTCTGACACTTTCTGGTGCTTTCGCTCATCGTGTTCCTTCTTCCATCTGGTCGTCAACAACTCATTTCCAGGTCTAGCTCTGAGTGATCTCTTCTCTTTAGGCTTCTCTGCATCCTGCACGCGACGTCTTGTCCCTGTCTCTGTAATAACGTGCTGCCCTAGATCAGGGGTCTCTCAGTTCCCTGCTGTCCGGTAGAGCTCTGGCAGCGATAGGACTGTCCTTATCTGTACTCCCGGTGAGCCACTGGGAATGTGGTGAGTGTGACTGTGGAACTAGGTGTTTAATTTTATTTGACTTTAATTAAAATTTAAATAGCTACCCGTGGCCGCCCCATGAAATGGGGGTGTTGGTACATGGCGGCACTGGTGTTTTGGGGGGGATGTGGGTGTTGGGGGGTCGTGGAGGAGAACCCACCTGTGGGGTATGGAAGGTTTGCGTAAAGCAGCACAGAGGAGAAGCTGGGCTGTTCTCCCTCATTCATTCTCCTTTGTGATCTGTGACCAAGACCCGCGGGTCTGTTCCCTTTGCATCTCGCCCCTCCTGGCGTCCCTCATGCCCATCTCAGCCCCAGCCTCAACGTCTCTTCCTGATGTTGCTGTAGATGCCTTCCTCCGGCCCCACCTCTCCACCGGTCCCTGCTCCAGCCCATTCTCAGTGCCATTGCCAAAGGTGCCTCTTCAGTCTCCTCAGTTCTTGTTTAAAATCCTGCCTGGACTTCTTTTCATCATTGAAAATTCAACTAAAGCTTTAAATCTTCCTGTTCCCTGCCTTAGTATTGAATCTGTGCAAGGAAATTATAATGTAAACATGATTACTGAGGGCAAGTTAAACTCCAGGTTCCAGGAAGTAAAAATATGAGCTCTCTTCTGTATAACGCCTGCCCTTTCTGGTGCTTTTGCTAGATTGTGCAATTGCCTGCATCAGCCATTGTTCTCCTTATCTGCCCTGTGTTCATCATCTAGCACTCATTCCTCAAGTGTGTTTTGAGAAGTGAATAGGTTCCAGATGATTCCTTGGGTTGAGGGGAATTCAGAGATGAATCAGACACTGTCTTGACGAGCTTATTATCCCACACGGCTGAAAGCAATAATATTAATGACAGTCACTGGTATTTATGAAATAACTTTTGATGTGCCAGCCATTCCTCCTAGGGCTTTGCAGGTACAGTTTAAATTCAGGTGACCTTTCTTTCTTCTACACTGTTTGTGCTTGCCACATGCCAGGTACTGTGTTAGGTGCTGGGATATCACAGCCTTACAAGATGGTCAACTTCTCCTCAGGGGCTCACAGCCTGGTAGGCCAGTGTGATGAGTTTTATGTTGGGCAGATGGAGACAGGCAGGAGGGGCATTTGTCTTAGTCTGCTTGGGCTGCGACAACAAGATACTGTAGGCTGGGCAGCTCAAACAACAGCAATTCATTTCCTCCTGGTTCCAAAGGCTGGAAGTCTGAGGTCTGGATGCTAGCACGGTCAAGTTCTGGAGAGGGAGGTGCCTCCTCCTGGTTTGTGGATGGGGAGAGAGCAAGATCTCTCTCTCTCCCTCTTCTTATAAGGCCCTATGGGATTAGGACCCCACCCTTATGGCCGCATATAACCTAACTTACCTTCTAAAAGGCCTGTCTTCAAGCAGTTACATTGAGGTTAGAGTTTCAACATCTGAATTTTGGTGGGTGACGTGGTTCAGTCCATAGCATCCAGCTTTGGTGACTCAGGAAGGGTTTGCTGGAGGAAGTGTAAGTCAAATCCTAAAAGATGAGAGCATTTACCAGGCAAAGGCAAGAGGGAGCGTGGGTGAACAGCAAGGGCAAAAACATTGAGATAAGGGAGACTATGACATATTTGGGAAACTAAAAGAAACACCGTGTGGGTGTGAACGTGCTGCAGAATGAGGTGAATACCACTGGAAAGGTAGGTGTAAATTGCTATGAAAGTTCCAAGGATGACCCAGAGGAGAGAGGTGGCCTTTGGTCACATCTTAAATGTTAGGAGAAGGATCCTGCGGACTTGGAAGGACTTTGACATAGAGGTGTGGATGCGGCAGAGCAAAGGCCCTCCATGGGCCAGAGCAGAATGGCAGAATGCGACTCAGAATGAGGTAGTGGGGGCCCCCGGGAAGGGGGTGTCAGCAGCGCCGGGTCTGCGTAGTGTCTGGTCTGTATTGAACAGTCTAGAAAAGGTTTTTATAAACACGGAATTTTTAGTCACTTCAGTTTAGAACTTTTCATTGAGTTTTTACTGCCATGTCTTAGAGTTATATTTTCTTAAAGAGCAAAAGTCCCTTTCTTGTTGAATTACTCAGTTATTAAAAATATAATGATGTGACCTTGAGCAAACTTCAAGATAAGGTCCTTTTACCTTTGTTTATTTTTGACAGATTATGACTCAGATGCCATGAGTAGCTCTTATGAGTCATATGATGAAGAGGAGGAAGATGGAAAGGGGAAGAAAACTCGGCACCAGTGGCCCTCAGAGGAGGCCTCCATGGACCTGGTGAAGGATGCCAAGATCTGTGCCTTCCTGTTGCGGAAGAAGCGCTTCGGCCAGTGGACCAAGTTACTATGTGTCATCAAGGACACCAAACTACTGGTAAAGCAATCCGAATAGCCTGTGTTTTGTAAGATTGGTAGGGTTTTGTTGGAAATCTATAGCGATGGAATTTGTACCCAGTCAGTGTTAACATCAGCCACTCGGGGAAGGGGAGGCCTCAGCAAGGACCTGCGTGCTTGTGACAGTCGTGCGCTGGTTTCCATCAAAAGCCATCCATGAGCACTGGCCGCGGTTTCGTCTTCACTGCTGTTGGGTTCCCAGCTCCAGAAGCAGCGTCGCACAAAATCATTCCCATTCTGGGGCAGCGTCTGTGGTTTGTGTCAGTGGAAATGCACAATATTTTAACTTGCCAGAAGTTGCAAGATGGATTTTCTCATTTGTAGTGAGTCAGTGGATTCCTCAAAGCCAGGTCATGGAAGTGGGACGGGCAGGCCTTCGGAGGTTTGGAGGGAGGGCGGCCAGGAAAGGAAATTCTTTTGGAAAGCTTGAGGCCAGTTCTTTTTCTCAAATCTGAGAGTCAGACCAGGAAGATAAGTCACAGAGAAGCAGGGACTGAGGAAAGCAGACTCTTTGCTTTAGGTATTATTCCAGGAGGCTCTGTTAAGGAACAAGAACCTTTGAGAATGGTGTGGCAACTCCTCTCACCTCCTCCCTTATCCCTCCCTCCTCCCTCCCATTCCTTCCCCCTCCCTTCCTTTCTACCTTCCTTTCTTCCTTCTCCTTCGTTCCTGTAGAAACCAAAGTTGATTATCGGAATTATGAAACTTAGAGTGTGTTTTTGCCTTTTGTTTTTCCTTCAAAGTAACCTTGGGGGAGAAATTGTTCAAGATTATATCATTAAAACAGAAAACACAAGAATTTATGTTTCTGTATATCATTCTTTGGTGGAGTAAATAATACTTTTTCCACCCAAGTTTCATCTGTGAATTGTGGGAATCTTATTGTACTAGGCTCTTAGGATATTGTATATTTTTAATTAATGTTTTTGTTCAGTCTTTTAAAAATGGTGGGAGAACATATTTTTTCCACATGTGTGGCCTGAATTTCTCCCAGATTTAGAATATGCCAAAAATGATGCCATGGGGAATTTTAAAGAATGGGGAAAAAAGATTAATATGGTCCTTATTTATAATCTGACATAATGGCTACAAGATGTAGATTTATTATATAAATATTTTAAGAATACACAATCATCTCTTATCTGAAAGAGCAGTTCTAGAGCACAGTGAGGGCATCCCTGCAGTGGGATGTGGGGTTCGCAGTTTGGGGTTCGGGTCCTGGCCCTCTTCGCCACCACTTGTCTTTCTCCCAGTCTGTGAGTTTTCTTCCCTCCAGTCTCCTAGCAGCTTTCCCTCCTTCAAAACCGGGATGATAACTCCTGCCATTTAGAGTAGTTGTAAATATTTAAGAAAAAAATCAACAGAAAAGCAGAAGAAAGCACTGTTGTCTTCAATAAAATACAGAATCAGTGTTAGTTATTTTTATTATGAAGCTTTTTTCCTTTCAAAAATGACCTATGATCCAACTGTTCAGATGACCTCTAGACATAAAAAGACAACAGTAACAAAAGTGCTTTCCAAACTTAAACAGTACAGAAAGCTGTAAAGAGAAAACAAAAAGCCGTGTTTTTCCCCTCAGTGTTCCCAGTGTGTCTTCCCATTAGTAGCTCGTTTGTGTCTCCTATCATAGAATTGTTCCTTCTGTGCCCACGTGGCTCTGGGGTGGATACTGTGATGCACCCAGACCCCTGCGGGACCGCAGGACACAGTCCCGCACTCGCAGGAAGGGCTGCTGAGGCCACTCGGGGCTGTCTCCATTGAGGAGGGCCCTCGAGTCCGAGGCCCGAGGTCTGCTCCTGCCCCAGGGTCCCGCCTCCAGTGCCAGGGTATGAAGGCCCAGACTGCTGGGGCAGCTCTGATGGGGCCCTGGCGCTCAGAGCTCTCGAGTGTCCTGGGGCCACTTGAGCTGTGTTGTAGGTTCCTTCTTTGCATCGTCCCACTTCTCCCTCTCCCTCCTACTTGGCGTTGTCCCAAGGGCACACCTTAATGAATGGCCTGCATGCCATTCTCTGTCATAGAGCAGCTTCCTTGGGAATCCAGCCTGCCAGGACCTCCAGATTGCAGTTTGTCATATGGCTGATAACAGAGCTATTGTGAGGCATTTCACTTAAGGGAAAATATAAGCTATAAAATTCCCTTTCTGAAATGCCAAATGTTTGAGATGATGGATATGCTAATTACTGTCACCTCATCACTCTGTATTACGCATATCAAAACATCACTATGTACTCCATAAATATGTACAGTTGTATCATTTTTAAAACATTTAAACAATTAAAAATTTTAAAAATTCCTTTTCTGATTCCTTCCACTATACTGTTTCCCTTTTACCTTTTTTTTTTTTTTTTTTTTACATGTACTCAAAATGCAAAAATTCTGGTAAATGGTAAACATTCACAACAATCTGAGGTTAGTTGGTTTTGATGTAATTTTTTTCTTCCTTTTTAGCCAGGGCAACCATCAGTTGAATTTTTTAAAAGAGGAGGTGATGTATTCCTTATCTGTGCCATTTGAGAGTCATGGATTCAGAACTATCAAACAGGAAAGGACTCTAGAAATCATTTCTGAAAATAAGTCTCCATTCAGCCCTTCATCAGTAAATGGTTCAGAGTCAGGAATGTAGGCTGTGCACTGTGCAGTGTTGGGCAGGAGTCCTGTGCCCACCGCTCCACAGGTTCCTAGCTTTGGGCAAGTTATTAATATTAGTGCTTAACCAGCTGTGCCTCAGGGCTGCCACAGTCTGCAAGTCTGCAGAATGGACAACTTTGGTGATTAAGTGAGAAGCATGAAATGCCTCCTGATGTCGACACTCAGCACTTGGTAGCAGATATATTATTACTAATAATTTAATGTAACTTAATAAAATAATAACAGTAATAGCAAAACATACTTTATGAAATGAGGAAATGGGCTCAGAAAGCTTAAAAAGCTTCCTGGGACCCACAATAAATTGGTAACAGGGCTAGTACCCCAATGTCTGACCTCTGACTGTGTCTTTCCATTAATACTTCTGGCCCTAAGTAATACAGTTAAACAAAAAGGGGTGGGAAAACTTTTGGGCAAAGATTTGATTCTAAGTTTTACAGAGAGACATTAAGCAAGGGTGATACAAACTAAATGTCAGTTTTAACCCTACCAATTGAAATCTTTAGAGTGGATGATAGTTGTGTAAGTGGAGCAGCATGAGTTTTGGATCCTCTAGTCACCAAGAAAGCAGACCTTTGCAGACATTTTTGTACAATTTGTATTGATATTTATGGTCTTAATAAAATAACTTATCTGTTTTTCAGAAAGGGGATAGAGATATGATAGGCAGATATCACACAGTGTAGATTATAAAGTATCTGAATTATTATATTGTCTCTCCACATTAGAGCTGTGTAGTTGTAACAGAACTACAAATATATTTTATATATCAGTCATATAAATATAAGTATATTTCATATACTTTTATTTATAAATAATATTCACAGTCCATTTTTCCACAGGTTACAGCCATTAACAGCCTTTTTGTATCTCCTTCTAGAACTTGTTCCTCCTATGCTCAGGTAGCTCCAGGTTGGGTACTGTGATGTGCCCAAACGTTCCATCAGAGTAGGGACTTTCTGCTTCTTGCTGAATCATGTCATAGATGTTCAGTAACTTTTGCTGAGTTCATGAATAAGTGTTACCTTCCCATACTTGGAGGCAAAGCATCAGTATGAAGGAGTGTTTCATGTGTGTGAAACTTGTTAGTCTGGAGATCCCTTTCCCAGTTGCTGATATCTCCACTCTCTGATCAAACCTGCAGATGTCTTGCCAATATTCACGTTTTCATTTTGCTGGAGTTTTATAAGTGTTTCTGTTTGAACTTTCTCATAATATACATTGATTTGTTGTGTTGAATGCAGTGCTATAAAAGTTCCAAGGACCAGCAGCCTCAGATGGAACTGCCTCTCCAAGGCTGTAACATTACATATATTCCGAAAGACAGCAAAAAGAAGAAGCACGAGTTGAAAATTACCCAGCAAGGCACAGACCCACTTGTTCTTGCAGTCCAGAGCAAGGAGCAGGCTGAACAGTGGCTGAAGGTAGGTTGTCTGTTACGTTTCTGAGCCATTTTCAATTCCAAACCTCTTTCTGGGACCTAATTTTATTTTTTAATTTTTTAAGCATAGGCAGAATGGGTTAACCTGAATAGTTTTATCTTTCATAGCTGAATATTCTGATTACTTTGAGGCGAATCAGAAACCCATTTCACTTTAACTCTTACGTCTATAGATTTGCCTATTCTCGACATTTCAAGTAAATGGATTCCTACAAGATGTGGCCTTTCATGGCTGGCTTCTTTCACTTAGCATTATGTTGTCAAGGTTCATCCATGTTGGAGCAGGTGTCAATACTTCTTTCCTTTATATTGCTTTTGTGTCATATGTAAGAGCCCCATTGCTAAACTGAGGTCCTGAAGATTTACACCTGTGTTTTCTGAATGATTTACAGAGTTAGGTCTTAAATGTAGGTTTATCATCCATTTTGATTTATGTTTTGCTATGTTTTGCATATAGTGTGAAATAGGGGTCCAGTTTCATTCTTTTTCTTGTGGGTTTCCATTTGTCCCCATAGAAGTCGCTTGATTCTTACAATAGTGCTTTCCTCTCTCAGGGAGCATTTTCATTTGCCCCTGCCACATGTTTGGAGGTGTCAGCTCTCCAAAATCAGGGTTTGAGATGATCAGAGCCACCCAGGAGTTTACTTGACGTCAGCCTGCAGTCCATTCGAGAGAAGGTTTATCTGTATTTTATTTTACTCTTAAATCGAAGTTGCATTCCTCTGGGGTCCGCATCCTGATTGTGGGTGCCTTGCCAGGGACCTCATCCTTGGCATGCCCTGGACTCCAGCTTTCCATCCCTCCTGCCGCAGAGTGGTCAGAGATACTGCTTGCCCTCAGCTGCCTCCTCTGGGGTGGCAGAGGCAATGTCAGCCCCCAGGCTACCTCTCTGGATTTCTGGCTTCTTCTGGGTCTTGGCCCAGTAATCCCTCTCTATCACAGTAGCTTCCTCATGCTTTGGGGAAGATGCTTTGCATATTTTATCTTGCTTTTCTAATTGTCTTCATTACGAAAATTGGTCCAAACCATCTATTCCATTATTGCCTGCTGGCACCTGTTATGAAAAGCATTGGAAGGAGGTGGGAAAACTTGGTAAACATTTTTGTAACAGTGGTTCTCACAACATGCAGGTATTCATTAAGTATTCACTAAAATTCTCATTTCCTGCTTGTCCCCAGGAAATTAGAAAGGTCGGACTCCACGGTGATAACAATAATTGCCATCATTGTGTCTGTCAGCTGCTCAGAACACATCGATGTTGTCTTTTATATTTTGTTGGGAGTGGCTGCGGCTTTCCTTGTATTTGTATCGTATGGGAGTTGAGGAGAGAGGTTTGTTCCTCTGAGTGATCCTCCTGGAAATCCTGTGGTCAGGAATCTCTGCTGTTGAGTTTATATCCTTCCTGACACAGAACTTCAATACGTTACATGTCAGCCCTGCTGTTACCAGTATCACCGAAGCCCTTTAAGTGTACAAAGGACTTTCCCGCCATCATTGTCTTGTAGTCCTCAAAACAGGCACCTGAGAAAGGTGTTATCATTAGCAGTTTCACTTGACAGTGAAGAGACTGAGTCTCAGGTAAGTGAAGTGATGCCAGCTGTGATCAGCAAGTGACAGAGCTGGGGTCCAAGTCAGGTTTCTCTGGCTTCGTGTCTCATTCTTGTTGTGTTGGGCCGTCTGACAGTTTGCCATTTTCTTCATTTTTCATTCCTTATGCCTGTGATTACTGTACCACCACTTCGGTAAGGAGGGAACAACAGTTTGGAAACTTTAACAGTTTGGAAACAGTTTGGAAACAAGTGAACAGCTTTATGATTCTGTTTTCTTCACCTGGTGTCACTTTTTTGGTTATTGTACCCATTCTGCATTCTGTGCTTTACTCTGCAACCTATACTTTCTTCTTTTTTCCTCTGTATTTTGTGTGTCTTAAAGCATAGTGCCATGCTGGCTGGCACTGGTCTGCTGTGAAGTCATCTGGAGTGGCACTGGGAAATGGCATGGAGCTGACAGTGTAGCTGACAAATGCACCATTAAAAACAAACTTTTTCAAGATGTGAGATGCTGATGGAGTGGAATAATCTTGGGTCTTGTTTCACCAGATGTGAGATACTTATAGATCAGAGGCACTTAGCTAATTACAGAACGCTGACTCCATTTATGAATGGAAGTTAATTACAATAATATTTTTTAGCATTCGCTGATGATGAACATATTTTAATAAATAAATAAGTAAAACAGGGTAAATAATCTTTTTCTCAAGAGTTTAAAGTGATGAGTTAGTTTATTTAATGCCTGTGTTGTTATTTCCATTACATGTGACAGTACAAGAACCTAAGAAGTCTGGATTAGAAATGACAGTCAGACTACAAACCTAGTTTCAGTCAATCGGTTTTAGAATTTTAATTATTTTAGGCTAGCAGAGACCTGAGTTGGTCTAGTTTAGTTTCTCCAGATACTGTCATTAGATTTGCTGCCTTTTAGAATCACCTGGAGATTTAAAAACCATAGATTCCCCATAATTCAGATTCATTCCAGACCTAAGAATCTTTTTTCTTTTTACTTCATATCTTTTTATCTTTTTAAGATCTAAAATGCTACAGATGGAACTGAGATATGCCTCCCCTGTTTAATTCTCTCTGCCTTCTCAAAGGTAACTTTTATCTGAATTTGGTCTTTATCACTGTCTGGTTATGCTTTTTAAGAAATGTCTTCACTTATATATGTATGTAGCTGTGAATGATAAATAATATTTTTCCATGTTTTACAATTTCCATGTAAATGGCTTCAAACTCTGTGTATCCTGTGGGTGTTTTTTTTTCACTCAGAACTGTTACATCCGTGCTCCTGCTGACAGCCACTTAGGGTGTTCACACCCTCTCCTTCCACAGGCTGTGTTGCCATGAGCGTCATGTCCCTTGTCTCGCATGTGTCGCTTGGTCTCACGCTTGTGGCTTCTCTGGGATGGGTACCTTGGATACCTGACATCGGAATTGCCAAGTTTAGGAGGTGCACATCTTCAGCATCACTAGATTTTGTCAAATTGTTTTCTGCACTTCCACCAGCAGTGCAGGAGAGCGGTCTTCTTTTGTATGTCTCCTTTCAGAGTTTCTATGTACATGTGCACAGAAATTCCTCTCACCTGTCCATAGAAAAGGTGCAGCATTCTGTACCTGGTTTTCTTTACCCAAGCAAAGTATCTTGGAGATCTTAGCAATTTAGAGAACAGAGCGCCTTCTCTCTTTTTTTAAATAGTATATAGCATTTCATTGTATAAATAGACCATACTTTAAAAACTCTGTCTTCCATTCATAGACATTGGGTTATTTTCAATCTTTTGATATGACAGACAATTTTGTATTATTAATAAATAACCCTATGCATATATCATTTCATACTTGTACTGGTCTGTAGGCTAAACTCCCAGAAAGAGTAATTGTTTGTATGAAGGCTATAAGCATTCATAATTTTGATACATAGCCAAATCTGTCTTCATAGGCAGTCCTGGTTTTCAGCAGTTCACTGTGAGGTGTGTAGCTGAAGTTTTATTGGTTTCTGTCTTTCTTGGTGTTTGTTGAGCTCCTTGGTTCTGTAGGTTGGTGCCTTACTTACTTTTGGAATGTTTTTGGCCATTTTCTCTTCAAACACTTTTTTCTGCCTCAATTTTTTTTTCTCCTCTCCTTTCAAAATTCCATTCATAGATATGTTAGGTCCTTTGATATTTTCCTGTAGATTTCTTGATACTCTTTTGTTTTCCATCACTCTTTTGTTGTGTTTCAGCTTGGGCAAAGGCTTTTAGTTTACTGTCCTCAGGTTTACTGATCCTTCCTCTTCTGTGCCCTGGTGTGTTATGCTCAACTGATGCATTCTTCTTTTCTGACATCCTGCTTTTCATTTGTGGCCTGCCTGCCCCCTGCCCTCTCTCCCTCCCTCCCTCCCTCCCTTCTACCTCTCTCTCTCTCTTTCATTATAGTTCCTATCTCTCTGCTGAACTTCCCCATCTCTTCATGTTGTCCACCTTTTTTATGAGCTATTTTAGCATTTCTATCATACCTATTTTAGCATCTCTGATAATTCCAGTATCTGCCCCATCTCTGGGACTGCTTGTGTCTCAGGAGTTTATATCATGATTTGTACATTTTGTGTGAAGGAGCAGTGGAGACTGAAGTGAGCTGTATTCCCTCCAGAAAAGGGTATGTGGCCACCCTACCGAGCTGCTCCTGGGTGGCTTGTGTGTGTCTCATCTGTGGTTGAGGAGAGTCTGCGCTTTGCTGTAGCTTCACTTTGATTCACTTCACTTCTGCTGTCAGAAGGGTTGAAGTGCTGCATCAGGAACTTCCCATCAGCTTGGCTTGTGTTCTGAGACCTGTGGTGAAAACCTGGAGGTCTCTATTGTGTACTGCAGATTCGTGACCAGCTTTCTGAATCAGCTTCTTGTTTTGTTTCTGGTTTTGGCCTAACAGCCAGCTTTTGGCTTGCTGAGGTGGTCTCTGTGTTCTGCAGTCTTGCCTCTGGCTTTTTGTGCCTTGGGTGAAAGCTCTCTGCCCTGTGCTCTGTCTCTAACTGTTGAAGGTTGAGTGCCTGGTACTCTGGGAAGCCTGGCCCTTCCTTGGGAAGGCTTTGTGCTGCCCTCTGCCTTTACCTGCAGAGCAGTGACCTTGCAGTTTGGAGAAGTACTGTGCCTCTCAAGGGAACCCCTCTGAACTCTGTTTCCTTGGTTCTAGCTTCTTTGCTGTGCCTACATACTCGATAAAGCCCCAGGCGAAGGAGACTCCTTCTGTCCAGGTGTTCCTTGAATTGTTTTAGTTTTAGTTTTTGTTTTTTTTTTGAGGCAAAGTCTCACTCTGTGGCCTGGGGTAGAGTGTGGTGGCGTCAGCCTAGCTCATAGGAACCTCGGACTCCTGGGCTTAAGTGATTCTCCTGCCTCAGCCTCCTGAGTAGCTGGGACTAGGAGCGTGCACCACCACACCCAGCTAATTTTTCTATTTTTAGTTGTCTGGCTAATTTCTTTCTATTTTTAGTAGGGACAGGGTCTCACTCTTGCTGAGACTGGTCTCGAACTCCTGACCTCAAGCGATCCTCCCAGAGTGCTAGGATTATAGGCGGGAGCCACCACGCCCAGCCACGGTACTCCTTGAATTGTAATGTCATGCCAGCTGCATGTGGCTGTCAATCTTTGCCTTCTCCTCTTGCCCTCTGTAGTGGACGCCCCTCTGGTCTCATCCTGCCAGAGACAAGGGGGGCTGTGGTCTCTCCTTTTCTGCAAAGGACTCTTTACTTTTAGGATTTAGTTCGTTTAGGCGTCTGTGTATCCTCATAGCTTGGATGGGTTAAAAAAAATACCTTTTTAGCTTATCCACTTGTTTTATTGTGAGGGTGTTGTGGCAGTGCGTACAGCTAGTGTTACAGCTCTTGACTGGGGAAAGAACCAAGTGGCACATGAAGAGTCGGAGAACAGCCTTTGTTCCTCCATAGCAGGCTCAGCACACTTAGTGTCACAGCTCTCTTCCTGTATTCTGATCTTCTGACCTTCTGCCCCCGCCTTCTCTCCCTGCTTTTATACCCTTGGTAGGGCTCAAAAAGCGTCCAATCAACTATAAGCTTTATCATCCAATCAACATCAAGCTTTAACATCCAATCAAAAACAGTGGGATTCAAAAATTACCCAATCAGGATCACGCAAGCAACGTGGTGGGAAACAGGCAGCGGCTCACGGGCCTGGGCCCCAGGCGGCTCTCTGCCGCAGGCCCGGCCCAGCAGCATGCCCTCCAACTGGCCTTGTGTAGCGCTGGCCGGCTGAGATGCGGAGCGACGAGGGGGGCAAGCGGTCCTGGCGCCCGACATTTTCCATGTCAAGGGAAAGAGTGATGGTCTCCCTGCCTTTCTGTATGGTAACCAGAGTCAGAGTACCCTGTGCCGCCTTTGTTTTCTTCATCAGTCTTGCTAGAAGTCTGTCAATTTTATTAGTTCTCTCAAAAAAACAAATTTTGGTTATGCTGGATTTTTTCTTATAATATTGTTGTTTTCTGCTTTATTAAGTTCTCTTCATTATCATTTTATTTCTACTTTTTTTGGCTTAATTTGCTATAATTATCCTAACTTCTCGAAATGTACACTTTGATCATTGATTTTTTTTAACATTTTTTCTTTCCTTATAAGGCATTTAAAACTATATGTTTCTTTCTAAGCACAGTTTTGACTATATACTGTTAATGTATGTTTTGACATTTTGTGCTTTTGTTATTATTCAGTTTAAAAATTTTTTAGTTTCTGTTGTGATTTCTTTGAACAATGGTTTATTTGGGAATAAATTGCTTACCTTGTAAATATTTGGTTATTTTTAAAATCATCTATTTGTTTTTGATTTCTAATTTGTCTTATAGTCATAGAACTTTATATGATTTTACATCTTAGAAATTTGTAGACTTGATTATTGTTCAACATAGAGTCAGTTTTTATAAATGTTCTATGTCTACTTGTAAAGGATATATATTTTGTAATTTGGTAAATTGGTCTATATATGTTTGTAGACCACAGTCTTTTTTTTTTTTTTTTGAGACAGGGTTACCTAGGCTAAAGTATAGCAGTGAGATAATAGCTTGCTGCAACCTGGAACTCCTTATCTTAAGTGATCCTCCTGCCTCAGCCTCCTGAGTAGCTGGGTTTACAGGTACATACTACCATGCCTAGCTAATTTTTAAAATTTTTGTAGAGATAGGGTGTCACTATGTTTCCTAGATTGGTCTCGAACTCCTGGCCTCAAGTAGACCTCCTACCTCGGCCTCCCAAATGTAGAATGTAGTCTTTAACTGTCATGTTTAACTCTTCTTTTTTACATCAAAATGACTTAGAACTTTGTAATGATAGTTTTGTGTGAAATAAGTCAATGTTATCATTGTAGCTTTTTATTTTACCTCATACAGGCCACATCTTTATGATTGAAGTGCTTTTTTTTTTTTGAGACAGAGTCTCACTTTATTGCCCAGGCTAGAGTGAGTGCCGTGGCGTCAGCCTAGCTCACAGCAACCTCAAACTCCTGGGCTCAAGCAATCCTGCTGCCTCAGCCTCCCGAGTAGCTGGGACTACAGGCATGTGCCACCATGCCCGGCTAATTTTTTTTTTCTATATATATTAGTTGGCCAATTAATTTCTTTCTATTTATAGTAGAGATGGGGTCTCGCTCTTGCTCAGGCTGGTCTCGAACTCCTGAGCTCAAACGATCTGCCCACCTCGGCCTCCCAGAGAGCTAGGATTACAGGCTTGAGCCACCGCGCCCAGCCAGAAGTGCTTTTTTTTTTAATGAAAGAGTTACTATCATAAAAGGAGCAATCCCCACTTAGCTAGAAGGAGTATGTTAAGATGAGAGAAAAGTGAATGAAGAGTCTGGAAATCTAGGATATGTTCCTGGAATACATTTAACTCATGATATTTTGGCTCAACAAGCTCTTTCCCATTTATCTATTAAATGAAAATAATAATTACCAGAATTATCAAAGAGGTAGAATAAAAAATGATATAAATATACTCTTAAAACTATAATAAATAGATAATATATAAGTTGTATTATTCATAATGCTACTTTTAGGATTCTTATAAAAGCTTTAACAACTCTCTCATATGAATTGTTTTGTAAAACAAATGCCAATTCTTTTATTAATATGAACTGCTATTATCCCACATTATTTAAGTCTTTTATTTGTAAAAGTTTATTAATAAAAGGCTTTTATTAATATAAACTGGTACTACCCCACATTGTTTAAAACTGGTGATCCAGACTTTTGATATTTTGAAACACAGCATTAGTGTAACAGTTAAAAATCTTTTGATGAAATCACATATATATCCCCTTTGTCAGGTATGAAAAACATGGGGGCTATGTTTAACTAGTGCATGACTTTGCACATACTTCTTCAAGAATTGCTGCCAAAGTTGTTTCTCCTTTCTGCCTGCAACTCCCATTACCAGTAGCTCTTGCCAAAATTAACTGATTCTGTGTGTGTGTGTGTGTGTGTGTGTGTGTGTGCATGCACAGATGTTAAAAACATGAGCCGTTGTGCAGGGGTCAAACAGAAGACGAGAGCCACGGTTCCCAGAAATGGAGTGGTTAGGTTTCCTGAAAATGTGCAGAGATTGTGTTTCTCGAGTTGAGGGCTCAAGTTAAAAGCAAACAAAACTACCGCAAAACACATAACAATTTGTGTTTTAGAAGATTTGTAATTCCGAATTTGGATCTAGTTTTCTTAAATACATACTGAAACTCTCATACAACATGACTCTATAGAAAGGTATTGTTATAAACCCTCATTTGTAGCTATTGAAAGGATTTGAGTGATAAGCCTTTTATTTATGACTCCTGAAGTAACTCTGCAGGTACAATTTGGCAATAAATAGAGACAGTGTAGAAAGGCAGTTTTATGAAAATAGCGTGGTCTCTGCAACTGGTTGAAAAAAGTTCGCGGAAATAAAGATGGTTCATGCTAATTGATCTTTTTACCAATGCCTTTCTTCATACCCTGGACGTAATTACTGTTTAGTCTAGGGGAGTGTAAACAATCTCATGATGCCACGAGGAGCCCCCAGCCCTGCCCCAGGTTGGTGTGGAGCTCTGGTCTGGTCTGGTGTGTGCCCATCTTCCTAAGCACTGTTGGAAACACTCTCCAGGAGGAATTTGAGCTGGGAGAAAAATTAATAATGAAGAAGAAGAGTGTATAATTTGTCTGTGTGCAGTGTTCTGAGCATTCAGATTACATGGGTGGGTTTATCAGGAAAAGCTTCTCAAACAGGCGACAGTGTGAGTTAGCACTGATGGCTAGACTGCCTGTCTGACCACTGGACACGCGGCCCTGGCGGAGCAGGAGAGTGAGGGCGCCTGGGAGCCGAGGGCAGTGTGTGAGGGCGGGAGGTGGAGGGTTGAATGTGTATGTGCCAGGTGGCTTTTATTTTTAACAAACACTTTCCCCTACTACTGGGGATTTCAGAAATCAGTGCTGAGGACTGGGAAACTTTGTCATGAGGGTCTTCTTATTTTAATGATGGCCTATTTTCTTTCCTTTTGTTTCTCCTTCACTCACTTGTTTTCCCTCATAGAAAATCTCAAATCCAATTTATTTCTTTATTCTCTCATTCTTTTTCCTTCTTTAATCAGACTTTTTTTTTTTTATCACTGGCGTAAGCAAGGCATAGCCCCTCTGTCCTCAGGAGCACAGCTGGGAAGACACAACCCGTGTGAGTGCTGTGACAGTTGGACACGAGGCCCTCCGTGGGCATGTGCGTGCCTTGTCCACCACACGGGGGGCCAGAGGGCTTCCTGGACACGGGCCAGGCTGAATCTGAAGGACACCCCCATTTTGCAACCTCCTCCAGGAGGCACCACTCACACAGCCCTCCCCACCCCACCGCAGCCGGCAGGGATAGTTGTAGTAGAACCGCCAAAGTACTTTGTTCGTTCTTCCCCCACTAACAAAAAAAGAAAAAGAGAAAGAAGAAAACTGTATTTTGAATAAAAAGCTTTTGTCAGCGATCATAGGATTGTCCAGGCTGTTTTTTGGAGTAAAATGAGGAACTTCTCAAGTTCAGCTTTGTTTTTATAACTGAAAGACATTTTCATTTATTGAACACTATAATTATGGGAAAAGAGTTTAGGTTTACTAATACCTGTTATGGGAGAAGTACTGGGCTGGATACTTGACATTTGTTTTATCATTTCATTTCCACTGTGATCCCCTTAGGTGTTCTTCTGTGCGTGTTGTTGATGAGGAAAGTGAAGCTCAGAGACTAAACTGCTCAGCTGCACATATGGAGCAAGTGGTAGAACTGGGGTTTAAACCCAGGTCTGTTTCCACAAAAGCTCAGGAGCTTTCCATTTTATTAACACTCTTTCCCTAGAGAGAAGACAAAGTCTTGTCCTCAAACCAAGTAAAAATTTGCTTTGTCAATAGAAGCCTTAATAATCACATTGGGGCAGGAAAGGGAATCAAGACAGAAAAGCAATGGTGAAATTAGAACGAAGGTGAGAGAAGTGAGGAGAGATCCGATAAGGTTATGCTTCTGCACCTCGGAATTAGTAAGGAGAAAACATTGCCCCAAGCTCTCTGGCTTTCTTCTTTCATTTTCTTTTTTTCTTATTTAGTGGACATCAGCTGAGCAGTAAAATGGCTGGAAACACGATCCTTGTCTTTTGTCAGTTGTTGGCTCTAGTCCCAGTGCCAGCGCAAGCCAAACGAATTTGGATATGTCTGTTGAGGTCAAATTGCAAAATTACTACACAGATATCTAGAACTTTGGCATTTCCTTTTTGCCCAGAAGGAGCTTGGGTTTAACTCAAATTGCATATTAGGTCCAAAAAAGAATTGAAGACATTTTGAAAGACGTGCCTGCTAGCTTTTCAGTTGCAATAACGTGTCACAGGCACTGGGCCCTTGTCTGTCTCATTTGCTGCCTATTCACAGTGACCAGAGCCACGCCTGGGCATTATATGAGCTCTGGAATGATTGGGGAGATGAGTGGGTGACTGTGTGCAGAGGATGGCCTGGAAGGCGACTTGTGCCCAGAATCATGGCCTACAAGCTGACGAACACCCCTAAGTCTAGCCTGGAATCGTTTTCTGAACTCTTAACATAAGCTGTAAGGTGCTCACAGTAATAATGGTATTAGCAGTGATGGCAGCGGCTGTGGTTTGAATGTACATATCCATCCACCTGCTTTTCCACTGTCTTCCTCTGAATAGACTTCACTGCCCAGTTGCCAGAACAGAAATCCTGGAGTCACCATGCAGTTGTCTCTTTTCCCCCAGCCTGCATCTAATTCCTCAGCAAGGCTGGCACCCCTCCCTCCAGGTGCCCCGATTCCCCTCCCATACCTGCCTTCACTGCAGCAGCTCCAGCCGTGTTGCATCTGAACAGCTATAGCAACGATGGCCTCTGACTCATTTCCCTGTGCTTTCTTATCTGCTCCAGTGTAGCTCTTCCTACAACAAGTAGTGTTTTCTGCAGCCTTCTCATAATTGAGTGCTTGTTGTGTTTTAGGCTCTGTCTCAGGCATTTTGCCTTCTTCAGAAGACAGGTGCTGTGGCATCTGCCCTGTTCAGACGGGAAATTAAAGTACCGGCCGTTGGTTTGCCCAAGGTGACAGCCAGGGTTACACCCATGCAGGAGGCCCTGTGCCCATACTCTTGAGTCCTGCTTCTCTCCTTGAAGTGCCCTTGGGGGGTCTCTCCCCCTTGAGCCTCAAGGCACCATATGATCTGCCTCCAGCTGGCTGCCCCCACCTCATCTCCTGCCTCTTTCTCCCCTGCCCTCCTGCCGCATGACACTCTGGTTTCCTCACACACTTCACACCCACCACAGGGCCTTTGCACCAGCTGCTCTCTTGCCTAGAACCCTTTTCTGCCAGCTCTTTACATGGCTAGACCCTTAAATGTCATTACAGTAAGGGCCCCCAGGGCTCCTGATCTAAGTAGCCACCCACCATTTCATTATAGCACCATCTTTTATTCTTTGTAGCACTTACTGCTGTCTTACATTCCCTGTATGTTTTTGGTGACACATATTATTTATGGTGATACCTAAATGACATGGATTGAAACTCTATGTGAGCAAGAACCTCAAATGTATTGTTCTTCTATGTTAGTTCCAGCATTGGGTAGACATTTGGTGAATGAGTGAGAGAGTAAGTGAACAAAGGAACACCTGGCATCCTGGAACTCCAAGCCAGGTGCATTTGATCCCATGCATTTCCCTGCCACACCATATGCCTGTATCTGTGCACCTTTTGGGAGCCCTAAGTTTAAGTATCTTTGCCTTGGGGCACACTCAAAAGATGTCTGTGCTTTTCATAGGTGATCAAAGAAGCCTACAGCGGCTGTAGTGGACCTGTGGATTCAGAATGCCCTCCTCCGCCGAGCTCCCCAGTGCACAAGGCAGAACTAGAGAAGGTAAGGGCATTGTTCTTTCTGGGAATAGTAACCTTGCGGTTGATTTAGGTCTCCCTCAAAGTTTTAATA
The DNA here is from genome assembly GCA_008750895.1 of Mirza zaza. Taxonomy (NCBI): domain Eukaryota; kingdom Metazoa; phylum Chordata; class Mammalia; order Primates; family Cheirogaleidae; genus Mirza; species Mirza zaza. Next base: position 311 of record VSMD01068516.1, on the reverse strand, counting down.
ACATTCTCTGAGAATTTCAGCACTTCCAGGTGGAAAAGAAAAAAATGCAGTTCTGCTTCCCATCCATTTTAACTTCTGAGTTTGTACTAAGCTTAAGTAAGTCATTTCAGAGACTGCATAGTTAATTATTTCCAGCTATGGATGAAGAAATGGATTAAAAGTGTGAAGGGCCTGTTCAAAGTCACATAGCTATTAAATGGCAAGGTTGATACCTGAATGCAAGTCTATCTACTTCTGGGATACAGCAGGTGCTTCATAAATGTACCTTCCCAAAGGCTTATTCCTAACAGGCCAGGAGACACCCCCTTCCC
>VSMD01068512.1:0-95917 GCA_008750895.1 Mirza zaza | reverse complement strand
GTCGCGCGGGAGCCCCCCCCAGGTCGCGCGGGAGCCCCCCACAGGTCGCGCGGGAGCCCCCCCCCAGGTCGCGCGGGAGGCCCCGAGGCCGCGCGGGAGTCCCCGAGGCCGCGAGGGAGCCCCCAAGGCCATGCGGGAGCCGGCGCCCCCCAAGGCCGGCGCTGATGCCGCGCAGGGACGGCAGGGTCACCCGCGGGGAGGCGCCTCCCGGTATCGCGGGGGCGGGGGGGGGGGGGGGGGGGGGGGGGTCCGCCGTCCAAGAGCGAGCACGCCCTGCGTGTGTGTTCGCCTGCCGTGTGGAGTTGCAGAACATTGTTTTCAGGAAGGACCTAAAGTTCGTGTAGTCCATCCTGCTTATTTCGGGATAAAGTTCTTTTACCATTCAAGTAATGCATCTACACTGTAGAAAGATCAGAAATGTCAGCAAGCAAAAAGAAGAAATGTAAGGTCACCCTAAATTTCACCCCTTAGAGATTTTTCCTTTTCACTTTTTAAAGAATATCCCTTCAACCATTTTATACGCGTGTTTGTATGTATTAGAATACATGTATAGATACACATACACAGTCATACGTCATTGACAACGGGGAAGTGTTCTGAGAAATGTGCTGTCAGGCAATTTTGTCATTGTCTGAATATCTAGACTGTACTTACACAAACCTACGTAGCATAGCCCACGCACGCCGGGCTGTATAGCACAACCTATTTCTCTTAGGCTACAAACCTGTACCGCATCTTACTATGCTAAATACTGTAGGCAATTACAACACAATTGTGTTTATGTATCTAAACATAGAAAAGGTACAACAAAAATATGGTTAAAAAAGATTTAAAAATCGTACGCCTGCATGTGACACTTAGGAAGCTGCTCTGGGTGACACAGTGAGCGAGTGGGGAGCGAACAGGAAGGCCCAGGACATTGCTTCACACCCACTGTAGACATATAAAGACTTAGGCTACACTAAATCATTTAAACATTTCCTTTCTTCAATAATAAATTAATCTTAGCTTATTGAAACTTTTTTACTTCATAAACTGTTGATTTCTTTTAATTTTTGACTTTTTTGTAATAACACTTAGCTTAAAACACAAACATATTACACAGATGCACAAATATTTTCTTTCTTTATATCCTTATTCTATAAGGTTTTTTTCTCATTTTTAATTCTTTTTTATATTTTTTTACTTTTTAGCTTTTAAGACATCAAAAATTAAGACATCAACACATATCAGCCTAGGCCTACTTAGGGTTAAGATCATCAATATCACTGTCTTCCACCTCAACGTCCCATCCCGGGCAGGTCTTCCAAAGGCACAGAGCTGTCATTTCCTACGACAACAATGCCTTCTTCTGGAACACCTCCTGAAGGACCTGCCTGAGGCTGTTTTGCAGTTGATTTTTTTTTTTTTATAAGGAGAAGGATTACACTCTAAAATAACAATAAAAAGTATAGTAAACCAGTAATGTAGTCATTTATTGTCATTACCAAGTATTATGTGCTGCACATCATTGGAGTGCTATGCTTTTACACGGCTGAAGTGCCGTAGGTTTATCTCTGCCAGCAGCACCACAAACACGTGAGTACCACATTGCACCGAACATGGCAACAGCTGTGAAGTCACAGACGTCAGGAATTCTTCAGCTCCGTTATAATCTTATAAGATAAGACCACCCTCATAAATCAGTCCATTGTTGCCTGAAACATTGTTATGTGGTGCATGACTGTATTTATAAATATATATAATAGTTTTACAAAAATGAGGTCATATTGTGTATATATACTACTTTTTAACCCACTAAATATCACCTCTGCCACTACGAGGTGTTTCAAGTTACCTGGTTGCTCTGTGTCTTTATTTCTTCTTCATCTATAAATTGGGCATTAAAAATAACCCTTATCCCATAGGGTTGTCACAAAGATTAAATGAGTTGATGCATGTGAAGTGCTTAAAATAGTACTCAACAAATGTTAGTTGTTATTATACTCCAGTTTATTAAATACTTCCTTATTATTTGTCATATGAGCTAGAGCCAGTTTTGCAGATGAGAAACTTGAAGCCCAGAGAGGATAATGGCCTTGACAATTTGACAGTGTTACTTGTGGAACTAGGATGCCAGGACTCTTCCCAGCGCTCCCTTCCCACCACCAGCAGGACAGCTAGCAGGAGCAGGAGGTAACATGCAGGGCCTTACTAGGCATAAGGTCCTGTGCTGAGAACTTGGCAAACATTAATTCATGCAATCCTGACAAATAACCCTAAACGGGTCATTACCATTAGGATTCTAATCTTATCCATGAAGAAACTAGCACATATACAAGTTCCAAGTCCCTGAACTTGCCCAAGACATAATGATTAGCAAGCTACAGAGCCAACCTTGGATTCAGGTATTTCTAACGCCAAAACCCTTGCCTTCGAACACCATCCTCTGCCTTATCACTTGAGAATGTATTTTCTCATGGTGATATGCCAGTAAAGCTCCAAAAGTCATTAAGAGTATAAAGGTCATTAAGGTAACCTGTTTCTCTCATAATCCAATTCATTACATAACAGGACTTAAGTACCACAAAGAATCCACTGCCCTGAAATGCAAAGTTGTGACTCATTTCCCCAATGGTACTTGCAATTCTACTCCCTGTCTCCCAGTTTCTCGGGCATCCCTTTGGCATGAAAACCCGTCTGTGCCCATATCTCACGCTGCATGTCTCCCATTTTCCTTCAAACAAACAAACAAAACCCAGCTGCTTTCATTGGGTTTTGAAAACTGCTGCGGTAACAGGAATAGAATTTTGGCATCTTAGATTCTTCTCAAATGGTCAGGGAGGGACTAGGGTGTTCGAAGATCCCTGCGCTCTCCGGAGGCTGTGGGATACACCTCAGCAACGTAGGGAAGAGCAGCTGCACTGAAAAATGTTGTGTAGACTGTTCATGAGCCAGGACAGAAGGTCATAGTTCCCCTTCTGAATAGGAAAAAATCCCAGGCAGTCTTTTGTGTTGAAATATGAAATTATTCCATCCTTTTGATGCGTTTCTGCTTTTCTGTATTGCTCACTTGCGTTCCGTAGTGAGTCAGCCTGCAGCAATCTGAGGCTCGGCTTGCTTCATCGTGACCACCTGCTCTCCCATCAGCTCAGCCAATGAAGACTTCAAGTCAAATTTCAATGTGTGTTTTCACTTATTTTTGTGTCCAGACAAAAGCTTTCAAATGAATGTTGGAAAACTTACAGCCACATATTTCACCCATCAACACACAAAAAACCCAGGGTCTGACTACTCATGGGGAAAACTGACCACTTAAGTATAGAATTCTGCACGCTTATTCCATAGGCTGATTGCAAAAAGTTTAAAAGTTTACAGAATATTTTATTTTTCTATGCGGACATATGCTCCTCTTCTTTGGTTGAATATATGTTTTTGCCCAAGTGAGCTCCTCAGAGAAGACTCAAATATTCTAAAGAACACTTTGGGTAATGTGATAGTCAATTTCATGGGATGCCCAGATAGGGGTAGAACACAATTTTTGCGTGTATCCGGGTGAGTGTTTCCTGAAGAGACTGGACTGAGCGAAACAGGTTGCCCACACTGATGTGTGTGGGGCATTGGCAGGTCCGCTGATGGCCCCGTAGGACAGAAGGGCGGAGGAGGCTGATTTGCTCTGTTTGAGCTGAGCATCCACCTGCCCGGCCGTGGCCATCAGTGCTCTTGGCTCTAGGGCCTTTGGACTTGGACTAAGACTTACACCCTTGCCTCCCCTGGTTCTTGGACTTTGGTTTGGAGTGAAATTACACCACTGGCTGTCCTGGGTCTCCAGCTTGCCGTGGACAAATGGTGAGATTCTTGGCTTCCGTAATCAGATGCATCAATCCCTCACAACAAACCTCTCACTATGTATATATATACATATCTTATCGTTTCTGTTTCACTGGAGAACCTTGACCAGTGCAGGTAAATAATGATAAATCCAAGGAAGTCAACTGGATAACAAGGATTTGTAAAACACATGAGGTAACTATTTACCATCCTGCACGTTGATCTGCCCAATTAACTACTGAATGGACTGATGTAAACTCCATGGGTCAAGCGGATGAGAACATGTTAGAGAAGATCAGGAAGGCAGGCTCAGATGGGCCAGAGCCAGGCAGTATTATTTCTTCAAACTATGAAGACCAAATAAATACAATCATGTATGTAAATATATGTATGTAAATATAAATCACATGTGTAAATGTAAGCAGGTACAGTGCTGAACATAGATGCCTAATAAAAGATGAACTTTTTCCTTACATTTACTTTTTGGAGAGTAACATAATTCTTTATAAATCTGTTTAAAGATGTCAATATTCTCTCGAGAACATACTCAGAAGCATCTGAGTTTTACCATTGGGATAGGAAACATAGACTTCATAAAGCCCATCAAAACAGCTCTGATAAGAACTTGCATAGTCCACAGATAAGGAGGAGGAACGAGCTACTCCCTTCAGGAAGCCTGCCCTCAACTAACCACTACACATTCTAGAACCCTGTTATGGGAAATAACACTCTTGTTCCACACTGCAAGCTTTCCCCATAGCCTTTAAACATTTATCAACACTTGAATGTGCCAACAAGGTTGCTGCAGTCAGTTTTAGTATGTTCTCTGCAGTTCAATTAAATTTAACAAACATCTATTTTGCAAATCACTAATAAAGTAGTACTAAGGGATTTCTCAAAATTCTTTTAGTGCTATGAGTCCAGGATTCTGAGAATATTTGGTTTATATTTTGTTATATATATATATGCATATGTATATTTATAATTGTGTCCTTCTTGTATTAGATGTTTTGTACCACTATATCTTTTGTACCATTTGTTTAAGCATTAAGGTGTTCAAAGGTTAGATCTATTTTACAGCTCTCTTTTATCATTGGATCTAATATATTGCATGAGTTTAAAAGCAACTAAATTCAAGAAACATATATGGAGCAGCAGTGCAATTTTCAATGGAGTCTGTGTATGTACGTCTGTGCTTACAGGAAGTTAACTTGGAGCTTTCAATTTTCAAAAGAAAAATTGCCAGTGAAACAAACAAACAAACAAAATCTCCACAGCTTGGGTAGGATTTGCCATAATAAAGAGCATGAATACAGTCTTGGGACCCAAATATGTTTAAGGATTTGGTTGGGATCCTGAAGTCGAGTCCACACAACTGCAGGAGTACTTCACGATTTTGGATAATTAGAAAATTGTTTTTCCATCAAGCAAATAAGAGTCCAGGGGTTTATTCTAGCACAAATCCTGCAAATAATTGTGTGATGCTGAGTAAATCAGTCATCTCTAACCTTTTTGGCACCAGAGACCAGGTTCATGGAAGACAATTTTTCACAGACCAGGACGGGGTGGTTTCAGGATGATTCAAGCACATTACACATACCGTGCAGGCAAACCTCTCTGGTGATCTGCATTTGCAGCCGCTGCCCGGCGCTAGCATCACCGCCTCGGCTCCACTTCAGATCATCAGGCATTAGATTCTCACGAAAAGCACACAACTTAGATTCCCCGCAGGCGCAGTTTGCAGTAGGGTTCCTGCTCCTGTGAGAATCCCATGCCTCCCCTGCTCTGAGGGGAGGCGGAGCTTATGCGGTGACGGAGCCTTGGGAGGGGCTGAACCCGCAGATGAAGCTCCACCCACTTGCCCACTGCTCACCTCCTGCTGAGCGGCCCTGTTCCTAACAGGCCACCGACGGTCCCAGGATGTGGCCCCTGGGGTTGGGGCCACATCCAGCACCTCAACCGCCAAGCGAGAACATTTTAAAGGAGGTCTCCATTCCCATTTGCCTCTGAACTATGGCTACTCCATATAGATAACTCATTGCCTGGCCAGTTGGGGGCAATAAGCTGAGGCTGGTTGTCACCATGCAGCATTTGCCTCTAGTCGATTGTATCAATGATAGGCTGGTAAACTCTCAGGAGGGGAAGGAGAGAAGCCCTGATCTGTAGCACTTGTTAATTTCCATGGTGTAAATATTCCCACCTTTGCCCTCTGCAAGCTGCCTATGAGCACAGAGTTTGGAGGAGAGGTACACACCTGGCTCTGAGGAACTGGTGTGTGCAGACTGCAGCACACCTGTACCTCCATTCTCCAGATCTAAGGCTAGTCTCAAACTACAGATGAAAAACATCCTTTATCACTTTATAGTGATGCCTTAAGAACAAACCAAACCGAAGATTCGCTGAGGAACATTTTCCTATTTTGGATGAAAAGATACACAGTACCCATTTGTTTTGGCCTTGGGGAAATAAAAGTGCAAAGTGATATCCTTAAATGAAATGCACAAAACACATCTCAGTTTCACTTCCCACTGAAGTAGGTTGCAAGTTTGCAAATTCTCATTCAACACAGGAGCTGCAGTAAGTCCTTTCATTCAGATAGGCTGGAAATATTTCTCTTAACATCACACGACGTTTACACAAAATAAAGTTGAAGAAAAACCTAAAGTTGGAAAAGTTTCAAATGAATAATTCAATTGAACATATGCAGAAATCTACAGAAGACAGATCTTCTTTCCCTGAAGATATCACGGATCTTGCCAGCCCTTCACCATTTATAGTACCAGCTATATTTAGAGATTAGAGAGAGTCTGAAGAAGGATATGCTTGGTACCCTGGGTTCCCAGCAGAAAGCAGACCCTTGGGGAAAAGGTTTGCACATAGGTAGCTTATTTCTGAAGTGATCCCAGAGAGCAGCGGTAGCAGATAGCAAAGAATAAAACAGGACAAGAAGGACAACTGATAGGGGGTACGTTACCAAGACGGCTGATATTCTAGGCAACTGGACCTCAAAACACTCAGCGTGCAGAATGTGCATCAGAATTTTCTGCTCTGTGTCTGGAGGGAGGAGCATTTATTAATCACCTTTTCTGCTGCATTGGTCAAGAATTGCTCCATGAGAAATGTGTGCATGCATGTATATATGTTATTGAAATATAATTTACATGCAATGTCCTGCACAGATGTAAAGTGTATAATTTGATATATATCCCCATAACACTACCACCACACTCATCATTTCAAACATTTCCATTGCCCAAAAGTTTCCTCATGTCTCTGTGCCATCCATCCTTCTACCTGCACCACCCAGGCAACCAGTGACCAACTTTAGGTCAATATAATTCACATCCATGTTTACATCCATGGATTACTATTGTCAATATGTATATAATTTGCCTAGAGTTTTTAAGCAAAGCAGTCATTAAAACAGGTCATTTTTGAAACTGGTATATTTAATCCTCACTTGTAGCAAGTTACTAAGTCTGTGTATGTAGACTAGCATAATATAATAAATATAGCATGTGATGTGTCTACATAATTGCTAATCTCTTTTCACCTAGTAGAGTTCTGGGGCCCTCAAGAACAATATAAATATAGCTTAAACGTGTGACTTTTACCCCAAAGGCTGATATTTTAAGGGAAGCTTTACATATTGCTTTCAAATGTATTTCATTTATTTTGCTTGTACTCTCTGAGGTAGTTTCATCAAATGATTCAACAATTAAAAACAAATTTATTCAGTTGATTAACTTTCATTTTAGATAATTCTTAAAGTATTTTTAAGAGAAAATAATTACCCTACAGGAACATCTTTTCTGAGAGGTTTGCAGAAAAATTGACATAGGCCAAATATTGAAATATTTTTAAGGATTATTCTTTAAAGGGGAAGTTATTCTGCATGCATAGTTATGGGAATAATGATCTTGTTGAATATTAAACAGTAAAATTAAAAGATATCAAGTGAAAGCTGTTATTTCTTAGGTTAAAATTTTAATTGACAATAAACTAGATATTCATAGGTTTTGTTCACAGGCCTTAGTGAGTTAAATAAGTGAGGTGTGCATTAACTCATTTGGTTCTTTCTGTATTTTACCTGATCATAGTAAGAAGGATTTCTCGGCTGACAATGAAGATATTTATGAAATAGCTAGCTACGGACACTCTCCACACATATGTGTATATGTACTGGACATATTTAAGGCTTTAAATTAAATATCTTGCCACTATAAGCCTGCCTCTCCACATCAAGCAAAGTCACTGCCAAGTATTTTAGAAATGAAAGTCTAAAACAAGTATAAAAGTGGGTGTAGTGGAGAGGAAATACAAGAAAGAAAAGAATAAAAAGGAGACCTCCCTGCCATCAAAAGAACTGTGACTTATTTATCATAAAAGAGAAATGCTTTGCAATCATATTTAGCCAATATTCTATAGTGTATAAATTATTCTTACACAGCTTGGCTTTTTTAGTGGATTTTCTTGGAATATTTTCCAAGAGGATAAACAGTGAGTAGAAATTAAAGCCACAACAGTCCATGTATTTTGTGTCCACTCCTCTTGCAGCAGATAGATAATACAGAATGCTAACTATGTAAAGCACTGTAGAGCTATTGTTTTATGAAGACATAGGAGCCATAAGTCACTTGTGTAGGGCACTGTAGAGTGGTTAAAATTTTAGCTTTGAAAGAAGACAGATCCAGGTTCGAAACCTAGTTTTATCTTCTCCCCTGTGACCATGGTGAGATTTCTTAACTTCCACAAGCCTCCATCTCCACATCTATATAAGGTTAAATAAGGATAATAATCCTGTCTTACTGGTATGCTGTGCTGTTCAGGGAGAGGACTAGGGCTTGGCACGAGAGGGCAATGTATCAAGTTGATAGTATTATTAACTGCTTTTTTATTATTGTTGCTGTTTTATTACTATTCATAGTAGTACTGAAACCTTTCTACTTGAAAGAGGGAAATTCAATGTATGAGATGGAAAATATTTGAAAATTAAAATCCCCAAGGGACTTTTAATCAAGGTTAATATACGAAAAACACGTGGCCGGTTCAGGACTGTCACTGACACTGCATGCTCTGCCTCTGGCCCCGCCGGTGGAGCCAGTGCTTCCTCCGCAGCGTCTTCCTGCATGTCTGCTCCAATGTTCTCCATCCTTGCTGACACCCTCCACATGTCACCCTTCATCACGAACTTCCTACTCACTGTTCGGATTGCACCCTTTTCTGTATTCACAGGCTTTCAAAACTTATGAAAGCCCCAAAATCACTGTCAAGAGATGCAGGAAAATCTTTTGGTCTGTGTGCAGAAGAGATTGATTTTTTGGCAATAAAAAATGTTATGAATTTATATTTTTAATATTTTTTCTAACAAAATCAGTTAATTTATTTTGTCAACATCTTTATGAGGTAGATAACTATTGTAATTCTATTATCCAGAAGACTAAAGAATGAACATAAAAACGCAAGTGTTTACCAAGGTAAATGGCATTTGTTCTTCTCACTGACTCTCTGGCACAGGCTTGTGTTTAGGCATTTTGGAGACAGGCAAATCACCAACTTGCAGGTGTGTTTTATTCAGGTCAACCCAATTTCAAGGCAGCACAATGGACTCTTAAAGGAGAAAAAATAATTAATTAATTACACTAAAGCACTAAAGCAAAATCTTCCTTTTCAGAGACAGAGTCTCCCTCTGTCACCCTGGCTAGAGTGCAGTGGCGTGATCATTGCTCACAGCAGCCTCAAACTCCCTCAAACTTCTGGGCTGAAGGGCTCCTCCTGCCTCAGCCTCCCAAGTAGCTAGGACTACAGTCACATGCCACCATGCCTGGCTAATTTTTTCTATTTTTAGTACAGACAGGGTCTCGCTCTTGTTCAGGCTGGTCTTGGACTCCTGATCTCAAGTGATCCTCCTGCCTCGGCCTCCCAAAGTGCTAGGGTTACAGGCGTGAGCCACCCCACCATGCCCAATATCTTCCTATTTCCTAAACATTTCTTCTTGGGGTTGATTCATAAATGTTTTTCAGTAATACTTCTGAGGGCCCCTCTTTTCAGTCTTCATGGTTTCAATAATATTACTCATATATTACTCTCTAATAATAGCAAAAATAGTCATAGTAATATTGAGTGGTTCCTCTGAGCCGGGCAACGTGCTAGGTGTACAGCACATGTTAATGCCTTTATAGACGAAGAGACAGAATGCAAGGTTATATCGCTTGCTCCAGGTTACTAGGTAGCAGGGAACAAGGAAGGGCTGAAGACGATCAGGATACAGGGAATTCTTAAGCTCCATTCAGTGTAATTTCATAAAATCCATCTATAAATAAGAGGTTTAGGTACAATGTTCCTTAATAATCTTTTCCCACATGCATACCATAGTGGGGAAAGTAGGCATTGCTCTATAAAAGATATCTAGAAATGTTGAATAACTTGGTCATGTTGGATTAGAATCCAGATTTCTCTAAGTATGAAGTTATTCACTTCCCACTGTATTAATCTGCTAAAATTACAGGTTGTTCTTTACTCCCACATTTCTGGTTAACACACAGCAATGGTCTCAGGACATACTCCCTTTACCTTAAGGGTTTCTTTCTAATTCTCTTCAAAGCAAAGAAGTTAAGAGCTATCAAAGCAACTCCCAGGAAATGCAGAAATATTTCTTTTCATCACAGATACTGAAACCTAAGATCAGTGCTAGCTTTAAGTCTAAGACCCGTCACAAAATTTCTCAAGCTGCAAATGCAAATGTGATCTCTCTTTCCCTCCAGCCTCAGAAATAGGTCCCTGCGTCCTCTTATAGGATATGGTTTTGTACCAGAGCAAAAGGATGCTTGGAAGGCAAAGGAAGGGGTAAGGTAATTAAAACATGCATTAAAAAACTCTAAGTTGCAAGGAAATTGGCAGTTTTTTGTTTGTTTATTCTGAAGAATAAAAAAGACGGTTGGGTCTTTTAACACATTGACTGCCATGTAAGTTGTATTTAACTCAGGCTCGGGAAGAAAAACTCTGCAGTTGGTTCATTAAAATCTTATTGATGTTCTTATTGTTACAATGAATATTGACAATTTAATTCTAAAAACGTGGATTGCATTGCATATAACTCGTGCACAGAAAATAATAAAAAATAACAAATTAGAAAGGATATTTTGTTTTAATAAAACATGGTAGCCCCAGGGAAAATTTTTTTTCTAGTGTGGCAATGTGTTAATAAGTTTATTTCTATTTCGACCTCAGAAGCAACTTTCTGTCTCTTGAATGACAAAATAAAAAACATAAATCAAAGAGAAGCTTTCAATGAAATATATATGTTCCACAATAATTATTGAGAATATAAATCATTTTAAAAGATGACATCATAAGATTTTACTTTGAGGTTTTCCTTCCACTCCAAATGCCTAGCAGTAATGGAGGTACACTAAAATCTAAACATTAAATGTGGCAACACTAAAAGTAAACAAAGCAAAAAGAAAAATATACACCAGTCAAGGTCCCAGCAGGAAGCAGATGGCACCTTCCAAAGGGCTTAAACTGTAAAGAATTAAGTGAGGAGACAGTGTGTGTGGTCAGGATTAAGGGAAGCAATCGGGGAGGATGAGTCACCGTGGGGCAGGCAACAGGGGAAAGCCCCAAGGGTGAGGGACAGGAACAAAGATAACAGATGTAGGTGAGAAACAAAACTCCCCTAAAAATAAACTTACTGAGGGGGCACAGCAAGATGGCCAAATAGAAACCTCCAGTGTTCATTGCTCCACACAAAGAGCACATTTAATAACTATTTACACAAGCAAGCACCTTCAGAAGAGAAAAAAGTCAGGTAACCCATCACGCTACCAGGTTTTAACATTATTTCTAGGAAAGAGACACTGAAGAGGGCAGAAAAGACAGTCTTGCATTGCCCACACCCCCCTTTTCCATCCCCGAGTGGTGCCTCACTGGTACCCCCAGTGGAGTGACAATCTGTGCACCTGGGGGAGGAAGAATGAAGTGCCTGTGGGACCATGCACTGAAACGCAGGGCCACCCAGTCACAGGAAAATATAATACAGGGAAGAATTCTGTGAGTGCCCACAGAGGAAGTGTGTAGACCAGTGTGGCCAGAGAGAAATCCTCTGCCCTGAAACCTGAGCTCTGGCTAGCCCCACCATCTGCTGACAGACAGCAGCCTGGGAACTGGACTAAATTCACAAGGTAGACAGGCCACAAAGGCTGCAGTCCTTGGACAATTCCTGCGTCTGTGCTGGCTTGAAGCCAGGAGACTTAGGGTGCACATGACACAGTGAGACACCAGCAGTGGCAGCCAAGCTATTGCCTATGTCACTCCCCACCACCAACTACAGGCAGTTTGGCTCAGGGAGTGTCCTTCCACTTTGGGAATGGAAAGGGAAAAGTTCAGAGAACTTTGTTTTGAAACTTGGGTACCAGCTCAGTCACAGTAAAATAAAGTACCAAGCACATTCTTGAAGCCCCTGAGTCCAGACCTTAGCTCCTGGAAGGCATTTCTGGACTCACCCTGGGCCAGAAGGAAGCATGCTGCCCTGAAGGGAAAGACCCAGTCCTAGTAGGATTCACCACCTGCTGACTAAAGAACTTTTGGGCTTTGAATAAACATCTAAGTTAGCCAGGCAACAGTCGCCATGGCCTTTGAGCGAGACTGGGCTGGCTTCAGGTGTAATATGGTGTTGGTGGCCATAAGGAGTGCCCATGACACTCCTTCCCTAACTCTTACAGCCCAGCACAAAGAGTGAGGGAAGAGAGTGAGACACTTTGCCTGGTAATCCAGGGAATTCTCACGTATCTTACCCAAGTCCACCAAGGGGGTACCACCAGGAGTCTGCAAGAGTCACAGCATGACTGGGTTTAGGACATACCCAGTGCCAAAAGGACATAAAAAAATGGGAAGACTCTTCCATACTCGTGGATTGGAAGAATCAACATTGTTAAAATGTCCATACCACTCAAAGCAATCTACAGATTTGATACAATTCCCATCAAAATAGCAATGGCATTCTTCACATAAATTAAAAAAACAAACTAACTAAAACTTATATGGGATCACCAAAGACCCAGAATAGCCAAAGCCATCCTGAGCCAAAAGAACAAAACTGGAGAAGTCACATTACTTGACTTCAAATTATACTACAGAGCTGTAGTAAACCAAACAACATGGTACTGGCATAAAAATAAACACATAGACCAATGAAACAGAATACAGAACATAGCAATAAATCCACACATCTATAGTGAACTTATCTTCAACAAATATACCTAGAACTCACAGTGGGAAAAGGACAGTGTCTTCAATAAATGGTGCTGGGAACACTGGATATTCATATGCAGAAGAATGAAACCTCATCTCTCGCCATATACAAAAATCAAATCAAAGTGGATTAAACACTTAATTCTAAGACCTGAAACCATGAAATTACTAAAAGAAAACATTGAGGAAACACTTCAGGGCATTAGTCTGGACAATGATATCTTGAGTGGTACCCAGGAAGCACAGACAACCAAAGCAAAATCAGACAAATAGGCTCACATCAAGCTAAAAATCTTCTGTATAGCAAAGGAAACAATCAACAAATGGAGGAAACAATTTACAGAATGGAAGAAAATAATTTGCAAACTACCCATCTGACATGGGATTAATAACAAGAATATATAAGGAGCTCCAACAACTCAAGAGGAAAAAGTCAAATAATCTCATTTGAAAAAATGGGCAAAAGATCTGAATAGACATTTCTCAAAAGAGGACATACTAATTGGCCAACAGGCGTATGAAAAAATGCACAACATCATCAGTCATCAGAGAAATGCAAATCACAACTATAATGAGATATCATCTCACTCCAGTTTAAATGGCTTTTATCTAAGAAAAAGGAAATAATGAATGCTGGTGAGGATGTACAGAAAGATGTGATTAATCTACACTCTTTGCTTGCATGAAAACCTCACATGTACCCTATAAAGATATCCAACTATTATGTTCCCATAATTAAAAATTAAAAAGAAAGAAAATATCCCAATCTTAATAAATAAATAAATAAACTTATTAACACATTGACTGCCACACTAGAAAAAAAATTTTTTTTCCCCTTGGAGCCACAGTGTTTTATTATGAAAATAGAATAAAAACTTCAAAATGTACCTGAGATAAATGCAAAACATACACTTTTATGCTCTCAATTAACTATTTACCTGTGAGATATTAATTCAATAAATATCCATTGAGTTTCTAGTATATGTTTCAAACTACGCTCAATAATCAGGGCTGTAAGATCTTTTACTACCCAGATATTTATTAAACATTTTTCCTTGGTATTATAATAGAGAAGACAAATAACATAAACAAATAGATACAATATCTGATAAAGGATGTAAATATGTAAGTTCACTCAATGAAATCACAAAGGTAGAACTGACTAAACCTCAGAGAATCTGGGAGGTACTCCCAGAGTAGAAATATCTTATGTTTCTTAAAAATAATAAAAATAATACTATATGAGATAACGGATTTGTTAATTTGCTTAACAGTAAACACTCAACTATTTATATCAAAATGTTATGTGTACACTTTAAATATGTACAATAAAAATAAATTAATGAAAATTAAAATAATAATACCTGTGGATTTTTAGGGAGAAAATTAGGAAAAATGGAGTGGGGCAGGGATAGATTCTATAGGTCAATGATAATTAAACTTTCTTCCACACACACATCTGAAGTTTTTCTTCATAATTTAAATAGTTTAAAATGTTTTATTTTTAATGTATTACAATAATATATTAAATCTTCTACTTGAATTATTGTAATCACTATTAATAAAAAATAATCATGTAAGATTACATTATAACTTCTGAAAAATATCAAATATGCACAGTAAATTTTAAACATTTAACCCAAATGAAAATGAAAGGGGCTTTTTTCTAATTTGTTTATGGATTTATGAAAACATGTTACTTATTGTTAGAATGATTTTTCATAATTGTATGTATGTAAGCAATGAGAAAATGGTTCACACAAATAAGGTGCTGAAAATGGAAGAAGTTTGTTGTAGCAATGTCACTGAATTTGTTGCATGCCTTCAGAGTTATAGATCACAAATCACATAGTGAGCATTCAACAAAAAATATTTTTAATGATATACCAGTGGGCAATCCAATTCTTTTTTTTTTTTTTGGTTAAGAAATCATCTGAGTCACTAAAGGATTTCTTAGTCATTGTAGTCATTGTGAATCATTCACTTTCTCAATTTCTGGGAACTATAACAAAAATTAAAAAAGAAAAAACTTTACCAAGACTTACCAAAAGACTATTAATTATACTTGTAACTATTAACACAATATGTTTAGAAAGGATTGAAAATATCAAAATGTTGTTAATTTTAAATACACACTTTTTAGTAAATTACATATTAAGAAATAACTTACAGTTGAAGTCTATAATTTTAAAGGTGCAGAATTTCAGATTTAGCTCACTAAAATTATTTTTAAAATTGCTATAAATGTAATAGGCATAGCCAATCTTCATTATAAAGCCAATGGAACTTATTTCCAATTGTGTAAAATGTGACTTCATTTTCAAGTAAAATAAACATTTTAATAGAGATCCCCATGAAAATGTGGCACTTATAATTCCAGCACTATGAAAGATAGATCAGGCAGCTGGACATGGATTGGATGTCTGGGTGAAACTTTTTGATGTGCTCTTTGCTTAGCTCTCTGATTTCTCATTCCAAAATTTAGGTGCAAGAAAGTTATACCTTTCTCTTATAAAGTGGAAGAAGGGCAGTTTGTGTAAGGGAATATGGGAAAGAAAATAAGCATGTCTTTGACCAATTATATAGAAATTATTTTTAGAAACAGGAGCATTTTTAGAAAATTATTTTTAAAAATTAATAGGAAATCAGAGAATTGGGGAGTTGATTCTTTTAAAACTAGGGTGACTATATTATTTATTAGGCACACTAGGACACATTGAGAATAAAAGGATCTATTTATGCCATTATTGCCAGTTTAAACTAATAATAGATAGGTAATAATGACATACATCAGGGCTATAGCCTGGATATGTCTGGTTACTTACCTTGAAACTCTGTGTGTCCCTATAGCCTTTGGAGAATCGTTATGTGCCCACATGTACACGCACATATTCAACTCAAAGACCACTGCCCTAGGCTATAGAGTTGGTAGCCTCTGTTGACATGTATTCAGTGAAAAATATGACAAAAGAATGGTGTTATGTGCTGTGCATGCTTTATATTAGTTAATGTTTATAACAAGATTGTGTATATAGGTACTTTTAATGTTCCTATTTCATATAAGAGGAAGACAGAGCATAGTGAGACTTAAAAAAAAAGTGTTCATGTCTGCATAGCTACTAAGTAATTTGATCCTAAATCTGTCAGTCAGCAGAATTATAAGATTATATTCTCTTTTAAACTGTACTGTGAGGCTTTTAAGTGGTGTCAGCAACATGGTAATAAAATAAGGGAGCCTGGTACTTTATCAGTCTTCATTACAAAAGATTTATTTCACTAATTTATCTTTTATTCAGATTTCATGTAATTAATTCTATTCAATTCATACACTAAGTCCCTGTTACATAACAGATGCTGTGTTAATACTTCAAAAACTGCTTTAGTTTATGTTTACCACTGTCTAGGGCCATAGGTCTTACTCTTCAAGAACAAATAAGCTGAGTTGTGCAAGATGGCTAACGAGAGACACCAGCTGCCACAGCATCTCAGTAAGGAGGAGAAGTTTTAGTTGAAAGAGAAAAAAAGCAAACAAACAGACAGACATCAGGTGTGGGTCTGAGGCAAGAGTGCCAGAAACTTCAGGAAACTCCATGGGAAGAAGTTGTGGAACAGAACAGGAAGGAGCAAGGTATCAGCAGAAATCAACCCCTGAGAGGCTTGGAATGCAATGAGAAGGGTAAGTGGAGAAGGGTAAGAAGGTAAGTGGAGCGGTTTTTTTCTCCCTCCCTCACATCTCTGACATTTGGTGGGTTTCCAAGCTGCTGGAGAGACTCTCTGTTCACATGAGCCCAGAGGCTGTGTCGCCAGTGAGCTGGGAGTTTCTTGTGGACAGGGCAGCAAGCTCCCAGCCTCCTGGGGTACCTCCCATCTCCACAGAGCCAAGCTGAGATGGCAGGTGCCATATTGCTTTTCTACCCACCATGCACCTCTGTCTGCCCCAGGGGACTTCAACTTTTCAGGTTTCATCTTGCTCATTCCCACACAGACATTTCCCAACTCTGGCTCAGACTATAAGAGCCACGATGGTCCAGTGGGTCCCAGGTCATCTGTCTGACTCCAGTGTGTGGAGGTTTTGTTGTTGTTGTTTTTTCCCTCCCCTTCCCCTCACCCACCTGTGGCAGCCAAGAGATACAATTGAGCCAGCACACTGAGGCTTCCACAGAGAGTGGGGCTCAAATATTTCCTCTTGGGGTCCTGCAGCAGACTGAGCGCTGCTCAGACCATGAAATCCCTGCCTGCCAGCCCTGCATGGTGCTGTTTGTCCAGGAACTCCATCAGAGCGGGGCACACCCTGAGGCGGAGGAACATTGAACCTGCTTTAGCAGCCCACGGGCAACTTGGGAACAGCACACTTCTCCCTGGCATGGTCAGGAATTGATCATCAGGTACCCAGGGATAGACCTGCAGGCCAGATCCGGTACCCCCACGTCTCGATCGTGTTGCACTGGAACAAGGAAGGGAGATTTGTGAATTAGTCTCAGAAGGTGAGAGAGCCCACACAAGCAGATCATGGAGGAGAGTGCAGTGTGGGTCCTACCTGCCTGCGACTTGCTCATGGAGCACCTCTCCTCCGCCAGGAGGGTTTCACTCTCAGCTCAAGATGGGATCCTGGGCAGGGGACCTCTTGGCCCACATCACTGTCATGGGGAGCTCAGCTGGCTTGAGCTTCTGCCTGCCAGCAGACACTGGGGGGAAACCATGGAGCAGGGGAGGGAGAAGAAGGGCAAAGCCTGCTCCACACTGCTAGGGTGTGAATCTCAGATGGTCCTGCCTCCATAAGCAGACTTGCTGGTTGGGTGGAGCCAGTTCAGACCCTCCCTGGTGGCTTTCCCAGAGGCTGGGATCAGATCTTTAACCTCAGCTAAAACAGATACTTTGCCAGATTTTGGGGAGCCTCACAGCAAGCTTAGTCAACCCAGCCCCGCCCAGCCACACTCCCCCACCTGCCTCAGCTGTGACAGAGAATAAGGACTCATCTGAATTTCCAGGGCCCCACCCACTACCTGGGGCATTTAAGTGCTTCTCCTGAGGGACTAGGGCTAGTCACAGGACCCGAAAACAACATTGCATCTTGTTCCTTTCAGCAAGCATAACCTACTGACAGGGAGGTCAATTTGCATGCATTTTACAGCATTTACTGACTCAGTCTTACAGGGTGTGGTTGAGTCTCACCCATAAGGACCACCTACTGCCTCAGAGATTAACCTGGACATTCCATTATGATTCACACTTTTAAGAAGACCATAGGACTTGGGAAAGAGAAAAGATTTCAAACACCTCCATGCTCCCTCATTAAAGAGAGGCAGGAAATCTGCCCACTCACATAGCTCACCACTCCTATAGCCTACAAACAACTGGCAACTAAGAAAACCACCATGCCAAGGATCTCTATACCCAAGACATCCATCCAGGACCTAGATCACCATCAAAGCACCCACAAGCAAACCAAAGATTCTTACCCAATGTATGCTACAAACACACCTGTGAGTGAGGCAGGTGGGAAAAGCTGCATGTAAGCAAAAGAAAATCCAAAAATAAGGTGCAACAGCTGCTCTAGATGAGAAGGAATTGGTGAAAGAACTCTGGAGGTATGAAAAATCAGAGCAAAAGGTCACCCCCAAGATGGAAGACCAACTCACTAGCCATGGATACCAACCAAAATCAGAATATTGAAATGACAGATGAGGAATTTCTAACATGGATTGTAAGAAAGCTCAAGAAAATATAAGAGAAAATGGAAAACCAACACAAAGAAAACACAAAAATAAATTCAGAAAATGAATGAAGAATTCACTAAAGAAATTGAATTATTAAAAAAAACAATCAAATAGAACTTCTGGAAATGAAAAATTCATTCAAGGAAATATAAAACACAGTGGAAAGTCTTAAGAATAGACTATACCAGGCAGAAGAAATAATCTCAGAGCTTGAAGACAGTGCCTTCAAATTAAACGAGTCAGTCAAAGATAAAGAACAGAGAATTAAGAGGAATGAACAAAGCCCAGAAGAAATACAGGATTATGTAAAGAGGCCAAACATAATAATTCTAGGCACCCCTGAGGTTGAAGAATAAAATGCACAATGGCTGAAAACCTATTTGAGAAAATAATTTAGGAAAACTTCCCTGGTCTTGCTAGAAATTTAGATATCCAGGTACAAGAAGCTCAACAAACACCTGGTAGATTCATCACAAAGAGGCAAACACCATGACACACAGTCATCAGAGTAGCCAGAGTTAAATTAAGGAGGAACTTAGAGAATTATAAATCAAAACCACAATGAGATCTCACCCAACCCAAGTGAGGATGGCTTTTATCAAAAAGTCCCAGAACAATAGATACTGGTGTGGATGCAGAAAGACAGGAACAGTTAGTTATATACTGTTTGTGGGACTGTCAACAAGTGCAACTTCTATGGAAAATAATATGGAGTTTCCCCAAAGAACTAAAAGTAGGCCTACCATTTGATCCAGCAATCCCATGACTGGGTATTTACCCCAGAGAAAAAAGTCATTTTATCAAAAAGACACTTGCACTTGAATTTTTATTGTGGCAAAATTCACAATCACAAAGATGTTCAATCAACCCAACTGTCTGTCAATTCGTTGATGGATTAATAAGATGTAGTATATGTATACAATGGAGTACTACTCAACCATAAAATAATGAATTAATACCTTTTGCAACAATCTGGATGAACTGGAGACCATCCTCCTAAGTGAAGTAGCATACAATGGAAAAACAAACACCACTGTACTCACTATTAAATTGAATCTAACCAATCAGTGCTCATGTACCAGATGGAAGTAAAACTCAACAGAAATCATGCAGGAGGATGGGGAGAGAGGGGAGTGAAATCATATTTAACAGATATAATATACACTATCTGGGGGATGGGTACACTTATAACTTTTACTCAAGTAATAAAAAAGCAATCCATGTAACCAAAACATTTGTATCCCCATAATATTCTGAAATAAAATAAAATAAAGAACAAATAAGCTAATAAAGGGAGACAGTATAATTAGGGTCCACAGATAGAAGGTGAGATGGTTTAGTTTTAACCTACATCTTTTAATTATAAATTCTCAGAAATATGTACCATAAAGGCTGAAGTAAAAATAAAATTTATATAATATTCACATGCATTTTGTTTCAGGGCCCAAGAGTAGGCCTGCCACCACTACTGACACCATTAACCTCCACCTGCCCACCCAGCCCAGTGCTACTCCTGCTGGCACCTGAGCAAGCTACCTGGAGACCCAAAGATCAGCCCACCTAGACCCAAGAGTACCACATTCATGTATACCACCCAGGGGTAGAAGGACCAGCCTTCAAAGTTTCCCTGTCCACTGAAAAGTCTCACCATAACCTCTACTAACAAACTTGGACTAAGTCACTGAGGAGCTTAACAGACACCATTGATGTTGAGTATATCCTACAAAATCATACAAAGACTTTAATACTTCATCCTCCCAGAATCAAAGCCAAATCATCCTACTGTAACAACACTATAGATACATTGCTAGGAAAAATTATTTCACAAAGAAAGCCAATCCATAAGATTTGAAGAAGCAATGATTACACAAGATACACAGATTTTAATGTAAAAAAGAAAAAACCAAGAAACATGAAAAAGCAAGGAAACATGAAACCTCCAAAGGAACACAGTAATTCTCCAGTAACATGTTCCAACAGAAATATAATCTATGAAGTGTTTTAAAAATTAAAAATAATGATATTAAAGATATTGAAGAAATTTAGTGAGATTAAAAAAAGAACACAGATAAACAATACAAATAAATCAGGAAAACAATTCATGATCTGAATGAGAAAGTCAACAAAAGAGATATGTATCATAAAAAAAAATCAAACAGTAATCCTGAAAAAGAAGAATTCAATGAATGAAATAAAAAATGTAACCAAAAACTTTAACAATAGACTAGATCAAGAAGAAGAGATCATTTCTAAACTTGAAGACAGATCTTTTGAAATAACAGAGGGATACAAAAAACAAAAAGAAAAAAAATAATGAAGAAAGCCTACATGACATGTGGAACAGCATAGAGCAACAAAATATTTGAATTTTGGGAGTCCCCAAGAAGAGATGGGCAAAGTTATAGAAACCTATATAATGAAAACATTGCTAAAAATTTTCCAAGTCTTGCAAGAGAAATAGACATCCAGGTATAGGAAGATTAAAGATTCCCAAGTAGATTCAACCTAAAAAGTTTTCTCCAAAGCATATTGCAGTCAAACTATAAAAAGTCAAACACAAAGAAAATTCTAAAAATAGCAAAAAAAAAAAAAAAAAAAAAAAAGCATCAAGTCACATATAAGAGAATCTTCATCAGACTAACATCAGATTTTTCAGCAGAAACCTTACAGGTCAAGAGAAAATGAGATGATATAATCAAAGTGCTGGCAAAAGAAAAACAAAAAACCTATACCCAGAAAACCTATTCTTGAAAATTGGAGGAGAAATAAAATTTCTCCCAGACAAGAAAAAACTGAGGAAACTCATCACCACTAGACCAGCCTTATAAGAAATGCTTAAAGGATTACTACATCTGGAAATGAAAGGATGGTATCCATCATCATGAAAACATAAAACTTACTGGTAGAACAGACATACAAATGAAAAAGAGAAAGAAGTGAAATGTTACTACTACAGCACACCACCAAACTGCAGTAATAAACAATAAAAGATTAAGAAGAAATCAAATAATATAAAAAATGATTTAAAAACACACAAAATGATAGTAATAAGTTTTCATATATTAATAACAACTGACCTTGAATATAAACAGATTAAATTCCCCACTTAAAAGATATAGACTGGCTGAATGGATTTAAAAAAAAATGACCCAGCTATATGCTGCCTATAAGAAAGTCACGTCATCTTGAAAGACACATATTGATTGAAAGTTAAGGGATGGAAAAAGATGTTTCAAGCAAACTGAAACATTCAGCAAGAGGATATTACATTTCTAAATATATATGCACCAAACACTAGAGCACCCAGATATATAAAGCAAATGTTATTAGATATAACAAGAGAAATAGACTCCAATAAAATAATAGTTGGAGACTTTAAAACCTCACTCTCAGCATTGGAGAGATCATCTAGTCAGAAAATCAACAAAGAAACATTATATTTAAACTTCACAATAGACCAAATGGATCTGAAAGCCATTTGTAGAACATTGTATCCAATAGCTGCAGAATACACATTCTTCTCATTAGTACATAGAACATCCTTCTTCATAAC
Source organism: Mirza zaza (assembly GCA_008750895.1). Lineage (NCBI taxonomy): Eukaryota > Metazoa > Chordata > Mammalia > Primates > Cheirogaleidae > Mirza > Mirza zaza. Next base: position 73,585 of record VSMD01068512.1, on the reverse strand, counting down.
AGACCTTATATTAGGCCACAAAACAAGTCTCAACAAATTTAAAAATAAAAATCATACCAAATATCTTCTCAGACTATAGTCTGAGAAATCAATAAAAAGAGGAAATTTGCAAACTGTACAAATACATGGAAATTAAACCACACACTCCTGAATGACCTTTGGGTCAATGAAGAACATAAGGAAGAAATAAAACAATTTATTGAAACAAATGAAAATGAAAACAAAACACCTATAAGATACAGAGAAAGCAGTGCTAAGAGGGAATTTTCTAGCACTAAATACCTACATCAACAAAATTTAAAAATTCAAATAAATAACCAACAATGTACTCCAAGGAACTACAAAAGCAAGAAAAAAACAAACTCAAAATTAGTACAAGGAAAGAGTAAAAAAAAAAGTCATAGCAGAATTAAATGAAATGAAGACTAAAAAAAAGTAGAAAAGATCAATAAAATAAAAAGTTGGTGTTTTGAAAAGTTAAACAAAGCTGATAAACCACTAGCTAAACTAACCAAGAAAAAAAGAGAGAAGACCCAAATAAATGAAAGCAAAAATGAACAAGAAGACATTAGAACTAGTACCACAGAAATTCCAAGTATCATCAGAGACTATTACGGACAGCTATATGCTAACAAATTGGAAAGCCTATAGGAAATAGATAAATTCCTGTACACATATAAATACCAAGATTGAATCAGGAAGAAATAAAAAACCTAAACAGACCAATAATGAGTAACAAAATTGATTCAATAATGAAAAAGGGAATGCTGTTGTTTGCAATTCTTAGTACTTTGATTACCAGGAGCCCAAATGCTCAGAGCAATAATATAATATCTGAAAACCAACCACAGCAGATTAAAGAATTAATGTCCCTTTTTATAAAAGCATCTCCAGAAAATATTTATAATGAAAGTTATTTAGTGTGAGTTTCTGATGTGCTTATGAATACAGCTGTTAATCACCACCTGTGAAAGGAGAATTATCTTTTGACTCTAACTCCAGATTTTAATGCAATTAGGTTTTCTAAGTGACTTAGCAAGCCCTTCTCTCTGCTTTGTCATTGAAATTTGTCTTAAAAATATGAATAGAGATCCTGAAATTCAGTTATGTGTACATTTAGTAAATGTATATAAAAGGATATGGTAGGTAAGTTATATTGTTGTTTGTTTGTCTTCCAAATCTGAACTCTGTTTCCCTTTAAGCCATTAATTACCTCTGGCTAAATTTTCCAAAGAAATATAGTGGGACATTTCCCACCAATTAATCTCTCTCTCTCTCTCTCTCTCTCTCTCTCACACACACACACACACACACACAATTAGTATTGGAAAAGCTCACTTCATTCACTACATAAACTCCCTAATAATCTGAAATGCACCTTAACTTTTTCCTAGGAGACAACATGAGGTGCCACATCTCAAGCCATTACCAAAAAATTAAACTGCAAAAATGAATGCATCATATGTTATGAGGAAGACCTATGTGGAAAGTAAAAGATCGGTTTATTTTTGTCTTTGAAATTCCTCTCCCTGCATTTAATCCAACCAGAAAGTTGTTCCAGATAAATTAAGCTGAGGTAATGTCCTCTATTCTATTTAATTCTACTAAAATTTTATGAGTGCTAAAGCAATTGCCACTTACTGCCAGGTTAATCTTCCCAAAGCACTACAGCACTGTGTACCTTTCTTTCTTAGGAACGCGTTTCCCTGCTTCCCACCATACATCTATATGTGCATTCTATCCAAACTCCCTCTTAAAACTAACCACTATCTGCGGACTACATGTTTTATCTGTTCCCGATGTTCACAGTCACCTTCTCCATTTCCAGCCCTATACTTTTTCATAATCTCTCTTAGGAAAAGCAAGGAATTTTTTATGGAACATAGTAAAAAAGACAGCCCATATTCCGAAGCCCTTGAATGTCCTGCCTGCCACCCACTACGGCCAAGGGGGCTTTCCATGCACGTGGGACATGGACACTGGTGCATGGACACCGCAGACAGCCACGCTCCGTCATGCCGGGGTTGGGCCCTTACTCCCTACCCTCCTGGCAGATGGCCTAGACCAGCGGTCCCCAACCTTTTTTGGCACCAGGGACTGGTTTCATGGATGACAATTTTCCACCTCCAGGGACGGCGGTGCCAGAGCTCAGGCGGTGGGTGACGGGAGTGACGGGGAGTGGCTGTAAATGCAGGTGAAGGCTGCTGGCTCCCTGCCGTGTGCCCCTCCCCCATCGCCTTGTCCCTAAGTTTCATGGAAGACAACTTTTCCATGGATGGGGGAGGGTGTGGCCTAGGGCTGGTCCTTAACAGGCCTAGACCACATGTGTGTTATAAGAACCCCTTTGAGAGATAGGATAAGGAATGGAATGAAGGAAATTCTTTTTCACTGTGTAAACTACATGGAATCTTTAAAGCTCAGGGTATTGAACATAAATCAATGAGCAGCATGCAAAGAAAAGCTAGCCACATAGATGCTGTGCTGTTCCCATCCTTTCTCAAGCCACATCAAAAGAGCCACCTGCTACTATGGCCTAGTTTTTTCTTTTACTTTGTGTGAGGTACGATGCCCTTGAACAACCTCAAAAAGGAAGCAAACATGGGCAGCAATGACTGTTTTCTCTTCAAGACAAGTAAAAAATATGCCACCACATTAAGTGAAATTTTCACTGATGGTAGTTCCCTTTCATGCATTTATTCATTCAGTGAATATTCATTGAGCACCTTCTATATGCCATGCCTTGTTCTAGGAGCTCAGGATGCAGTAATGTGGAAATAAACACAGACTAGCCAAATGAAAAGCAAACGCTATTTATTTTGACCTTGCTGTAGTAAAGGAGTCAGCCACTGTCACTCGTGTTCTAGCAGAGCTTCAAAGACAGGCAGAAGAATTTGAAACCTCTATAGTGGGAAACAGGGAAGGCTTCATGTATCCCATAATTGAAGGCTGTTGGCCTGAGGAAGTCATGGACAGGCTAACTGGAAGTTAGGTCAGGGGTACATATTTGGCTTTCTCTGGTTAGTCCTAATTTGAAAGTAGGGACAAAAATTAGGGAAGCTATCAGTTATTAATTGAGTCCTAGATATTTAGGGCTGATTGTTATAGAAGTTACTGTTTAGCTTCCTAGATTGTCACTAGAGATAGCAATCTAACTTCCTGAAAATCTGATTTATAGCAGCAGGCTGGCTTCCTCAGCTGGTGTCTTGCGCAGGTTGCTGTAGATTTTAGATCAAGGTTCAATTTTTATATATGGTCTAGCCATCATCTGTATGTTCCATCTCAGAAGTGAACAACAACAACATTGTTGTTACATTGACTTCTCCCTTCTTGAGATATTTTTGCACATGTCATTTTATGTAATCAGTAAATGACATACAGTCTTTTAATTATTCGTACTTCATAATTTAGAACTTTATTAAGTATGTATATAATATTAAAATATTAACTCACTCATTAAAAAATATGTATTGATAACCTACTATGTGCCACTAACTGTTCCAGGCAGTGAAGATTTAGCAGTGAACCAAATCCTGCCTTCATTGAGCTTATATCTAATTAGAGAGACATAAATAGAAATCATAATTAATAAAATAAATTTTGGTTTGTTAGAAGGTGGTAAATGCTATGAATAAAAACGGAAAATAAGAAGAATGAAGAGTGCCAAGGATAAAGGTTTGTGCTTAAAAATAGGGTAGTCAGGGTTGACCTCAAACAGAAAACGACATTTGAACAAAGGCGTGAAGAAAGTGAAGGTGACAGCCTTGTAGGCACCTGTGGGCTGATAATTCTATGCAGAGGGAACAGTCAGCACAGTGTCCATCTTTAAGTGAGAACATTCCTGATGTTTTTGCCAAACAGCAAGAAAGCCTGGGTGGCTGGATGGAGTGAATGAGGGGGAGAATAAAAGGAGAGGAGAGCCCAGAGCTAACTCGGGGCAAACCATGCACATCCTTATTTAGACCCTGTAGGGCCTTTGTCTTTTTACAAAGCAAGGAATGGGGAGCCACTGCAGGTTCTGAGCAGAGACGCGACATGATATGATGCACAATTTGTTATTAGCTCTCTATCTGCTATACAGGGAACAGAGTAGGGGTAGGAAAGGAGGCAAGGGTATAGGAGGCCAGTTAAAGAGATTTTTGCAGGGATCTAGGGGAAGTGTGATGGTGCCTGAGACAATCGTAGTAGCAGGGAAGGTGAAGAGGCGTGGTCAGCTTCTAGCACATGCTCTAGTTGATGCCTGTTAGATGATTAAATTATAAGCCAAACCACGGGAGAATTATCTAAAAATAGATAACAGAAAGCACCAAGGACGTGAAATAGCTTCCAGTCTTAAACATGCCATATTTCTATTCTTGAACAATTTAGTAATAATAATGTTTTTGGCAACTATGTTTAGGTTCGGAGATCATATTGGAAACGAATCCTGATTTTATTTTTTTAAATTTTTATTTATTTATTTTTTGAGACAGAGTCTCACTTTGTTGCCCAGGCTAGAGTGAGTGCCGTGGCATCAGCCTAGCTCACAGCAACCTCAATCTCCTGGGCTGAAGCCATCCTCCTGCCTCAGCCTCTCGAGTAGCTGGGACTACAGGCATGGGCCACCATGCCCGGCTAGTTTTTTGTATATATATATTTAGTTGGTCAGTTAATTTCTTTCTATTTTTAGTAGAGACAGATTCTTGCTCAGGCTGGTTTCGAACTCCTGACCTTGAGCAATCCTCCCACCTCGGCCTCCCAGAGTGCTAGGATTACAGGCATGAACCACCACAGGAGGCCACGAATCCTGATTTTAATTTACAAGAATCCATTACAATCCATTCAAAAGCATTATTTGACACCCTGAGGATAAATCCTGTCCTGACAAGAATGACAGCAGCAAAGTTGGAGCAGTGCCAAGTCTGTGTCTCATCACTGTAATGCTTTAAGGGCCCTTAATAGTGAAAGAATAACTCGCTCCCTCTCTTGGAAAATCTCTGGACAGAAGGATAAGTGCTTTGGGCTTTTGGAGAAAATCGCTGTAGTGAATCAAATAACTTAAACAAACAACCCTAATGATTAGTCTCTACTTACAGATGGGGAAACGCGGCCGGAGACCATGGACATTTCTAGAACAGATCATGACCACGTCAGGACCAGACCAGGCCACAGATTCCTTAGATTCTGAGTCTGGTGTTATTTAGTCTAGAGATCTTTCTCAGCAGTGGCCTAAAATTCATAATGAAATATTTCCTCCACTGAAGACAATCTTTTAATTCAAAGGAAAATCTTTCCTCTACTGAAGCCTCATCAAGATTTGACAGAAAGTATTGAGAGAGTCGCCTGTTCTTTCTCCATTTCTCTCACGTTAACACTTAACCCGCCCTGTAGCCTGTCAGCTGGCCCCAGTCCTTCTCGGAGAAGCCAAGTTTCTGCTAACCTACTTCTCTCCACTAGGTATTCACACTTGTTACTTACCATGTGGTTTTTAGTACAATATTCCTGTTGGGGGGATATCTATATATCGCTAGTATAGACTGCGAGTTTCTAGGGACAGAGATGGTATGGTCACTCAACAAACATTTACTGAGTATGTACTATGCCAGGTATGGAGCCAGGGACTGGAAAAGTGTTAAAGAGGAAACAAGGTTCCTAGAGGAACCCACAGCCTGGTGGCTATTGTGTGTTCCTTTCTGTACCCCTGACACCTGTGTGTGTGGTGGAGGCAGCAGGGAAGGAGTGGAGAGGGAGTGGGCAGAAACTGATGTCGTCTTTGCCATGTGCCAGACACATTGTATATCAACAGTAAATTTCACAACCTTCCACTACCCTCATTGCTCCCAATGACAGGTCTGAGGATTAATAAAAGTAGATCGTTAATAAAAAGCAAAACTGAGATTCAAAGTCAAGTCTGTCTGACTCCAAAATCAAAAAATCTTTCACTAATTAGGCCTAATAGGGATTTAATACCCAAGTCTGTTACAAAGAAAACTGAAGAAAATGAACTAACAAAAAGACTTTTTTTGCTGATTCATTATTTACTCATCTGATAATTGCAGTCTCTTCTCAATCATCCACTTCATTCATGTCAGCTTTTAGTCAGTCACTCTGTCACTCAATGTGATTGCTGCTGTCTTCTGTCTCTGACCAGAAGCTGAATATTCAGAAACGTAATCCATTGCAAATTCTATTTCAGTGTTAACCTGAGCATATGTATTTAGGAAGATAAATAAATTTAAAATGAAGACAGTCAATTAAACATCGGTACTGAAGAATGTTCTGCTTCTCAAAAGCATTACTATATGACAAGTTCTGTGATGCAAAGAAAAGAGCCTACATTAACAAAATGTATTATTTATTTTGTTATATATAATATATATGTATATATTAATTCAAAATCTTTAAAGGTAAATAAAACGGTGTGTGGTTTTTCCCCAACAGTGAAGTATTAAATAATTCGTATCAGGCCATTTGAGCCTGGCCCACCCGGGCGGGAAGCGGCAGGGAGTCAGGGAGGTGACATCTCCAAGGGGCAGTGGAGGCCCAGCCTCAGGGCACGCAGAAGGAAAGCACAGACACGCCCTGCCTGCCAGTGAGAGTCACCAGCAAAGACATCCACACCGAGTGTCTCGCCCACCCGTGACGGAGTGAAGTCGTCTGTCTTTCACAACGGGGAGACTGAGTCGTGAGGTAAGGCGTGGGTCCCGTCACAAAGCTGTGACCAAGGCCATCGCATGACGTGCAGTCTAGACCTGTTTTCTTCTAGAGCACATAGTTTCCCTGGATAGTTTTATTAAACTAATTATCATTCAAGCTCATCATGCTGCCTGAATTTAGATAAACTTTAACAATAGGGGTGAATGGTTTCAATTACCCAAAGCTAACTCTTGGAGTATTGTGCTAGCAAAAGAATGCTTCACAACATCTCGATCTATAAGGAAGTAGGAAAAATTTCTTCGTCTTTATCCTACTCTCTAGAACCCTGCACACCATTGCCAGCAGTTCAGAATTGCCCATAGGTGACTGTTATTGATGTTATCAGTTGAAACCCAGGGATAACACTGTAGCTTCTGATGATTTTCTTCACCAGAACCACCATGTGGACGCCACAGCTTTCTGCTCTGTCAAAATGAGTTTGTGCTTAGTGGCAGCCATTGAAACTTACAAATAACCATATAGGGATGATATTAAAGTGTAATTTGTATTATATAACCCCCAAAATAAAGAAAATCTATTCTTCAGATAGGTCATTTTATGAGTACTAGAATATCTCTTAAAAGAAGGCCAGTATCCACGAGTAGGATCTGTACTATCTCCTATTAATATTTAGAGGAGTTTGCACTTTCAGTGGGAATAGTATTTACCATTTCTAGAGTTAAAAGAAATTCCATCCCATGATACATTTTTTCTAAAAGAATTGTTGAAATCTCTCCTTCTCTAACAATAGAAAAATGAACTACTTAGTACCAAAGGGGGTTTCTCCTGTAAACTCCCAAGTTTAAGTTAATTGGGTGGAGACAGTTTTTTGATCCACTTAAGGCTTAAAAATATCATTATATGAAACAAAATGTATCATGGAAGGAGATACATTTCAACAAAATAAGAATATACCTCTGTAGAGGTGAACCACTAGGAAATTTGACTCCATTGAAACTAAATGTATTAGTGTACAAGCATCTTAACTACAAAGAGAAAAAAGTATCAGAAGTTGCTTACTTTTAAGACAGGCCCTAAATAAGGTTCTTGGCTTTTATTCAGTTTTGTGTATATACATGCACTTTTTTTTTTTTTTTTTTTTTTTTGAGACAAGGTCTCACTCTTTTGCCCTGAGTAGAGTGCTGTGGTGTCAGCCTAGCTCGAAGCAACCTTGAACTCTTGAGCTCAAGCAATCCTTCTGCCTCAGCCTCCTGAGTAGCCGGGACTAGAGGCATGCACCACGATGCCCCACTAATTTGTCTGTTTTTAGTAGAGATAGGGTCTCGCTCTTGCTCAGGCTGGTCTCCAACTCCTGAGCTCAAGGGATCCTCTAGCCTCGGCCTCCCAGAGTGCTGGGATTACAGGCGTGAGCCACGGCGCCCGGCCAATACTCACTTTTTAAGTGGCCAGTGGTATAATGAACTGTATAATTGTCAATCATTTCTGTTCTAATACTCTTCCCCTTCAATTCATAATAAACATTTTCAGCAGGTTTTGCTGGCCTTTGTCATTGTGGACGGCACTGTCTTAAATTTCAGGGTGTTTAGAAGAGAAGGCTCTCAGAACAAAGGTCAAAATTCAGTCTGCCACTTGCTGGATGTTTTGACCCTACATTCCCTGTGTCTCACTTTACCCATTCTTATTTTATTTTAGGGTAGTAATTGGACCAAATTTATAGGTTGTGGGTAGGATTAAATGACGTGAGACACATCAAGCTCTTAGCACAGATACTTAGCACTCAATAAAGAGCACCAACGATCAACGCGACCAAACCCACACTGTGACACATCTCTACTCAGACTCACCGTGCGGCTAGGAACGCATGCCACCTCCCACACCAGGGGTTATAGAGGTTTCATTTTAGATAAGCTGATAAAAATCACCATTTATAGTTTTGGGTATTTTTTTCAGAGAGTTGATGCTTAATTTAACATTTCCTAGTACTGATGTTCATGACTCAATAAACAGGAGGCGCCTGGACGTCTCCAATCTCCTTCTGTCTGCAATAAGCCCCATGGGCTTGGACTGCTCCATCAGCACCAGATCAAACTAAAGGGTCAAAAGCACCTGCCCTAGGGTCAGAATGCAGTCTGCTGCTTCAAAACACTCTAGCAACTCTTTGAAATTCAGGACTCTGCACCCTCTCTGTCAGAGTGAACTTGTCCATGCTTTGGCAGAGAACATTTGCTGCCCCAGAAAATCAAGATTCTCATCAGCCCCTTTGTAGCCCCTGCAACTTTAAGCGCCTCTTTTTCTCAACATTTGCCCTGCAGAGTAGGATTAGGATTTTTCCTCTGCAAAACCAGAAGTTCTACTAAAATATTTTTCCTCAAATGAAAAAGCCGTTTTCCTAGTGTTATTAATAATAAATTGAGCCAACATTCTTGATGCAATAGGTGCAACCCTCGAGCAACCTTCAAATGGCATTCTTCTGATCCTGATATAAAGTGTTCCCATGTTGGCTGTGACAGGCCAACACTGGTGTCTCAGAGTCCAGTGCAGTGAGAAGTGGCACTGGTATGGTCCTTATGACCTGCTGCTGGAGTGTGCTTAAGAGAACGCTTACACTGTCCAAAGAGGGCTCTAGAATCTACTTCTCCATTAGGGAGATGGACCTTATCCTAGATGATGAAGCCAACTGGGATTGGAATTTCCTGTATATTCAAAAGCTCAGCAACAAGACAATTCACATAAACCTACCATCTCCCTTCTGCACTCTGGACCTCCCATCAGTGACGAAGTCCTGGGCATTTGTGTCATACGTGTCTCTCTCAGGCCCACACGCATTCCACATGCTCCGCAGCTCTCCTCGTCCAGATCTGCATCTTCTCTCGCTTAGACTCAGGCAAGTCTTCACCCTCTTCCTTTCATTATACCAGTTGCTAGAATAATTTCCAAAATCTAAGGAATCATATCGTTTTTATACTTAAAATATTTTAATCACTCCAAACTAGTTTTTAGATCAAGTCCAAGTTCTCTCACTAATCACAATAGCCAAGCTATGGAAACAACCCAAATGTCCATCAACATACGGATAGGTAAAGAAAATGTGGTATATGCCTACAATGGAATATCATTTGCTCTTACAAAAGAAGAAAATCCTGTAAAAAGCAACAACATGGGTGAACCTTGAGGATGTTATGCTAAGTGAAACTGCACAATTCCACTTATACGAGATACCAAAGTAATCAAACACATGAAGCAAAGATCAGAACCATGGGTGCCTGGACAGAGGAAAGGGGGAAATAGTGAGTTGCTAGTCAACAAATACAAAGTTTCAGCAGGCAAGAGGAAAAAGTCCTAGAGATCTGATATGCAACAATTTGCCCATAGTGAACAATATTATAGTATTGTTGGCACATAAAAATCTGTTGAGAGTATAAATCTCTTGTTAATTGTAATTACCACAATAAAATTAAATTGAAAAGAAAAAAAAAACATGTATGGTTTCTGCAAAACACAACATTCGTGCAAGCCTCCCTGCTTTATTCTACAATCCCCTCTTCATCTAAGTATGACTCATCTTCTAGGACTCCACTCGGGCGTAGGCTTTCCAAGAAGACGTCACAGGTGCTGCCCTTCCACTCCAGCCTGGGGTGGGCGTCCTCCCAGTCTGTCCCCGCAGCTGCCATCATGCTAATCACACGCTGTTGACTCTTTCCTTGTTGGAACCCCCCACTGTACTCTAAAACCCTTGAGAGTGGGTATACTAACTTACCTTCACGTGTCCATGCCTGATGTTCTGCCTGACGTGTTCTCATGCTCAATGATTGTCTGTTGAACTGAACTTAAACCATTTTTCTGATTGGGAGTGAATGCAATTACAAAGTCAAGTATTAGTGCCCCTACTGAGATGTGCGCACAGTGACAGTATCCTCCCAAAAGAGATAGTGCTACGAAAAAGAGGAAGATTCTATTTTTATTCCCACTCAACTCTTCCTATCAACAAAATCTCTGTGGAAGGTCCATAATATAATGATGGTGATAGCAACAAATACTACTATTTATTGAGGACTTATTATGTCAAGGCTAAGATTCTACACAATTGTTTTTTTTTTTTTAAATCTCACAACAGTGCTGACACGCAAATATTGCTATCATTCCCATTTTGCATGTGTGAAGCACAGAGAGATTACTTTTCCAAACCATACAGTGCTGCATCCATACAATGTACTCTAGACATCAGTCAGAGAATTTTCTGCTACCTTGTGGAGATTACAACACTGACTACAAAGTAGCTCTTCAAGTCACATTTGGACTTTAGTGGAGAAACATTACTGTGTATGCTGCCTGTGCTGTCCCAAAGCCTTGTATGGGCTACTGTTGTAGCATTTGTTATTTGTGACTACACTGGTACTTCTTGAAGGCAGGATGTATTTGTGAGCAATTGTGTCCACACTGGACTTATAGCAATTGTAAGTCCACAGATTCTTGAGATATACTTGTTGGCTAATTGCTTATTGGAGATTTTTTAGTAGCAGTCTCAGATGCATCCGTTAGGTCTCTCCTTATGGAAACATACATATTACCTTTATTCAATGAAGAGTGCTGCACATTTTCCCTTTCAATTTTTCACTTACTCCTTCGCCTTCCATGCAGTTCCCTGGGCATGTATAGCAGGCATCACCACCAGGTGCTCTGTCCACCCCTTGCATGTGGGTTTCGGCAGGATCACTTCTCTCAGAGAAGACAGGATTTTTCCTATTAAGATCTGAACAAATTACCAATATATTTTACATAACCCACTAAAGCTGTGTTATACTTAACTGTTCTTAGCCACTTGCATCCTGGATAAATTTTACAATGCTGTAAAATATTGCTTCTTTCTAATATTCTAGCCAAGTACTCTCCATTCTGTAGAGCTTATACCTAAAAACCACAAAGCTGTAAAACAGTGCTAGCAACTTATCTAGGTCTCAGAAATCTTTGGATACACCAAAATAATAATAATAATAATGATAGCAGGTAATTTTTTAACCTGCTTCTTTAAAGAAGAATGTTCTAATTTTATTCCAAGCTGTACAAATACCCTCCTTCCTGAAACTCATTCACTCATGGCTAACATTAAACCTAACTGCAGACACTAAAGAACATTCAAATCCTTGTGGATCTTGTTATGGTCCCAAGTAAATCATATGAGTTCAATTTGTGTTACAGGAGAGTTCTATAATATTCTTTTCTGTTTTGTGTTGAAAAAGAAAATAGCTTTTGCATGTTTGGTGTATAATTTCTGATGTTTGCCCCATTCACATTATGAGGTTACATTCTGACTAGTTTCCATAAATAATTAAGCCAAATCATATTTGCTCCAAGACATAGAGTTATTCTAAGTAGAAGACACACTACAATCTAGATCTATGATCACTTTCATCTGTCAGGATTCATTTAAACAATGCAAAATAAGCTTTGCATTTTATATGAGTCTTTGGAGAAAAATAAAATTTAACCCTTGCTCTTTTCTTACATATACTAGACATCAAAGTGCTGGTTAACCAGTACAAATCACAAACATGATTAAGTAATTTCCATATAACATTATTAAGATACTATAATTAAAAGTGTTTATTATGTGACATTGGATAAGCCAACTAAGTTTTCTGTGCTTTGTTTTTCTCATCTGTAAAATTAGATATTGAGTTAGTCTATAAAAGTAGCACTCGGCCGGGCGCGGTGGCTCAAGCCTGTAATCCTAGCTCTCTGGGAGGCCGAGGTGGGCGGATCGTTTGAGCTCAGGAGTTCGAGACCAGCCTGAGCAAGAGCAAGACCCCACCATCTCTACTATAAATAGAAAAGAAATTAATTGGCCAAGTAATATATATATAGAAAAAATTAGCCGGGCATGGTGGCACATGCCTGTAGTCCCAGCTACTCGGGAGGCTGAGGCAGCAGGATTGCTTGAACCCAGGAGATTGAGGTTGCTGTGAGCTAGGCTGACGCCACGGCACTCACTCTAGCCTGGGCAATAAAGTGAGACTCTGTCTCAAAAAAAAAAAAAAAAAAAAGTAGCACTCTAGTGAGAATTCAAAAGCAAATGGAATTCAAGATGTAAAAAGGAAGCTTTCAAATAGTAAAGTTTTCTTTGGAGAATCAGTGTTGTATAATGGAAAGAGCACAGATTTTGTAGCTTGACTATATGAATTTGATTCTGAAAAATGAAATTTACTAGCAATATGATCTTGACCTAACCTTGAGGAAATAAACCATTTATCCTGCATAAGTGTCATAAGGTTTTAAAAGCTGGGTGTAGGAAGTGCTGGCACATAATAGATGTGCAATAGTTGTAGCTATTTGGGGTATGTTTTTTTGTTTGTTTGTTTGTTTTTTGAGACAGAGTCTCACTTTGTTGCCCAGGCTAGAGTGAGTGCCGTGGCGTCAGCCTAGCTCTCAGCAACCTCAAACTCCTGGGCTCAAGCAATCCTCCTGCCTCAGCCTCCCAAGTGGCTCAGACTACAGGCATGCGCCACCATGCCCGGCTAATTTTTTCTATATATATTAGTTGGCCAATTAATTTCTTCTATTTATAGTAGAGATGGGGTCTCGCTCTTGCTCAGGCTGGTTTCGAACTCCTGACCTTGAGCTATCCGCCCGCCTCTGCCTCCCAGAGTGCTAGGATTATAGGCATGAGCCACCGCGCCCGGCCGCTATTTGGGGTATGACAGGACAATTTTCTCCATCACTCCTTCCTTCCTTCACATCTTTACCCACCATAACACAGTGTTTTTCACTTAGTAGTTCACAGATGCTCTGAGAAGAGAAGTGATGGATATTAGTAACAGAATGGTACATTCCTGTTCTAGATGTCACTCCCATGAATTGCAAAGAGCCTGAGTGAAATAAAAACAGTTGAGTCCATTTTATACAATGTTTCCACTGTCCTGGTAAAAATGAAATACCTATATATGCAAAAGTTATGAAATTAAAAATTGTGTAATTTTTGTGATGCCCCACATGAGTTAAACACTCTTACTTTTGCATTTAAAACTGGCACTCTACAAGATAAAGATAAATGGTAACATTTATGATAATAATTTGAAATTGTATTTTTCTCTGCTTAGAATGACATTAAATAGAAAATAAAAAAATCATGATGAGTCAAGAAGAAGACCAAAGAAGAAAGAGGAAAGCTTTATATTTTAGTACCTTTATTAGCACTTTTTTCCTATTTTTGGAACAAGTTGCCCCCCATTTTCATTTTGCACTGGGCCCTGCAAATTCTGTAGCCATTTCTGCTTGTATGGGGTGTTCTTCCTGTGGCCCCAGCTTTGCAAAGCTGGCCCTTTCATGTAATTTGCACCTCTGCTCCATTGCCATCTTCTTTGCGAAGCCACCCTTGGCCCACCCATCCACAGATCTGTGTGAATGCTTGTCTGTATGTTTCCGTCTGTCTGTCTCTATCCCCCCTTGGGGAGAGTGCAACTAAGAATTTCTTTTCACCACTTACCCTTAGAACCTAGAACAGTGGCTGACATTTACTAGGCATTTAGTAAATGTTTATAGACTGAGGGAATTCATGAAGGAAATGTGTCCTATTTAAAATAAACCCTTTTAAAGTTACAGTGTAATTTTTTTAAATGACAGTACTTTTGCTATTTAAAAAATTTGAAAGAGCTCTGGCATAGCGGGGTGGGGAGGGGGGGCAGGGGCAAGATATGTAACCCTAACAATATTTGTACCCACAGAATTTGAGATAAAAAAAATTTGAAAGGACGAAAAAAAAGTCAATTCATCTTGAACCATAGACAACCACAGATTAATTTGGAAGTTGGCAATATATAATTTTCAGCATATTTTTATATAGTATGGTTATAAAAATAATGGTTATTGCAATAATATTTTTCTGCTGCCAGTTTATTACATATTTTTAAATAATGTCTTATTATTTTAATATAACATAATATCATTTCCAATAATCTTTTGTTAAAATGTTCCCTAGAAATGACCAGCTATGAGTGTCAGATGAAAACTGTGTCATGTTTTTCTAATTTTATTTTTAAATAATTTTTTCATAAAATATTTAGGATAGTTAAGGTTAATGGGCTTCATCTTGTATGTTGTGTTGCTAGATAGGAAATAGCTGCCTGAAAGATTATGTTAAAAATAATAAAAATCTTTTGCATTACTGCCTTGAAAAGTCGTCCCTGGCTGATTAACGAAGTCTCCAACGGGTGCAGGAATGGGGAGTGGGTCCCGAATGCCCTGGACCCACCACCCCCATCCTGAGATCTCACCCCAGTGGGGAGGGTATAAACTAACAGAATGTCAGATTGCCTGGTCTAAGATAACAGCGTACATTCTTTGTGCTACCAAGGCACAAGTTTGCCTTAGGAAATACTGAAGATATTAATAACTATAAATGATAACAAGAAATCAAAATTCTGCAGAACATGAGTCTATGTCACCCTGTGGTTTGTTATGAAATAGAATTTCTATAGAGCCAAATCTATACAGCTAAACCTAATCATTTAAATACTAAATATATTTTCATCTTTAATAAGATAGGCTTTAACTTTTTGGAAGGAGGATATTAAGTTGATGCATTTGGGATATTTGGAATACAAAAGTAAAAAGTAAATTTATATGTACTATAAAAGTACGTATAAAAATAATATGATTGTCTTTTGTATAAAGGATTAGAATATAATCCAGTAAAATCTTTGAAAAATGCTCTGGGTGTCAGAATTTATAACAAATTTTTTGCCATATTTGATTGTATTGTCTATACGAAAGATAGAATAGAATGGCTTTTTATTTTCCTAATGATCACTGAGTTCTCCATGACAACTATTTGGGAATGGTCATAAAGACCATATTTCCGTTACTTCAAGGGGATATTTATGATAGAATGATATATTCTAAGTAAGTAATAAAATAACATAGGTAGCCTATAAAATGAGAATGTAAGGAAATACTACCAGTAACTCCACACAGATACATTTTGCAATCTAGATAAAATGGACCAATTTCTGGAGAAGCAAAATTGGGTCAATATTGAAAAATCAATTAATGTACTCCATCATATTAATGGCTAAAGAATAATCACAGAACTATATCAATTGGTAAAGAAAAAGCATTTTATAAAATTCATGATAAACGATAAAATACCAATTTGTGATTTCATGATGACAACTCTCACAACACTAAGAATAGAGGGAAACTTCCCCACACGATCAGGAAGAAGGCAAGGATTTTTCACTCTTACCTCCCTTATTCAGCACACTACTAAAAGATACAGCCAGTACAAAAAGGCAAGAAAATGAATTAAAGGGCATACAGATCAAAAAAGATCTGTCTTTATTTGTAAATGACATGGAAATCCGAAGGAATCCACAAGAAGAAACTTCTAAAACCAATAAGTGAGCCCAGCAATGTCACAGGATACAGAATCAACACATAAAAATTAATTGTATTTCTATATAGTAGCAATGTACACAGGAAAACAAAATTAAAATTATAAAGCCATTTATAATTGCTCAAAAAGAATAAAATACTTGGGTGTAAATCTAACAAAACATGTAAAGGACTTGAAATGCTGAAAACTACAAAATGCTGATGTAAAGAAATCAAAAAGATCTAATAAACAGAGAGGCGTACCCTGCTCATGGATTGGAAGACTCAGCATAGTAAAGATGGCAATTGTCCCCTAAAATGACATAAAAGATTAACACAATTCATATCAACAGCTTAGCAAGAGATAGATTTAGACAAGATTATTTTAAAATTTATATACAAAAAGGTAAAGAAACTAGAATAACTAAAATAATTTTGAAATTATTATTTCAAAGACAAATATAAAAATAATGTAGGAGGAATCAGTCTACCTCCTTTCAAGACTTGCCAGTTAGAGTAATCAAGACTGTGTGGTATTGGCAAAGGGATAGACACATAGATGAATGGAACAGAAGAGAAAACCCAGAAACAGACTCACAAAAGCACAGCTAGTGTAGTCAGAATAATGTCCCTCCAAGGCATCCATACATATCCAATCCCTGCAACCCGTGATTATATTAGGTCAGATGGCAAAAGAGAGTTTGCAGATGGGATTAAGCTGAAGTCTGGAAAGAATGGGATTATCCTGGATTATCTAGGGAGGACCAGGGTTATCATAAGTGTTCCTGTAAGTGAAAAAAGGAGGGAGGAGGTTTAGAGTCAGAGAAAACTTTAAAGACGCTCTGCTGATGTTCCTGGAGATGTAGGAAGGGGCCGTGAACCAAGCAGTGCAGGCAGCCTCTGGGAGCTAGAGAAAGCAAGGAAGACTCTTCCCAGAAGCCTCCAGAAAGAACGCAGCCTTGCCAATGCCTTGACCTCCAGAACTATGCAGAAATAGTTTTATGTTGTCTTAAGCCACTAAGTTTGTGGTGATTTTTTACAGCAGCAATAGAAAAGTAATACAAGGGCCAACTGATTTTTGACAAAGATGCAAAAACAATTCAGTGGAGGTAGGACAGTCTTTTTAACAAATGGTGCTAGAGAAATTAGACATTTAAAAGCAAGAAAAATTGAACCTCAACTTCAAACTCAGAGCATATACAAAAATGAATTCAAAATAGATCATAGATTTAAGTGTAAAATGTAAAGCCATAAAATTTTTAGAACAGAAGATTGGAGAAAATTTTGGGAAAACAGGGCTTGGCAAAGACTGCTCAGATGTGACACCAAAAGCCAACATATAAAAAAAATATCAATAACTTGAACTTCATCAAAACTAAAATTTTTTGCTTTGTGAAAGTCCTATTAAGAGAATGAAAGGATAAGCTACAGACTGGGAGGAAAGAGATCGTCAGATTAGCAACCAGATATCAGGAGATTTCCTGTCACCTCCCATTTCCCAGACGCTAAAACACAGCACTGATCTTCCTTTGTGTAACGATATCATCACCTGGAAAGACAGAAAAGCAGACCAGGAAAAGTTGCTGATGGGTCTCTGAGAAATCATCTGTTTTTAGATCTTTCATACTCCAATACCATTTAGTAATGTTTACCCTAGAATCTGGGAACAAAATCGTCAAATATGTTCCTAATTATATACAAGGCCATTCCAGAAGGATGCAGGCATTAATCTAAGACGAGACTTTACTGCACAGACTTAATTGCAACATTTATTGTTATGTCATTATCGAGCCAGATAATGCAACTGAGTAGAAAAGCCCGTTTGTATGTTGAATTGAAGAAAACTTCCCAATGCAGAGTTCTCCCCATGCAGTACTGGCTTGTCTTAGATATCCTAGGATGTATCCAAATATTTTAGGAGATCATCATCAAATGTCTCATTCTCAAAAAACAAAAATTACTTTAAGAAACTTCAGTATTTGTAAATGCCTAGTAATACATTTAAAATTTTATATGAAGGAATGACCATGAAGTATCAAAATTCCCAAAATATCATTGAGTCTTGAGACACACACACACACACACACACACACAGATACCAAGTCATTCATAGATAGGTATTTACAACAAGTGGAATTGACATATACATATATGTTAATATGTCAATGATTTAAAAATACGTCATATTCACAAGAAGAAATATCATATGCATTTAAAATGATTCGCCACGATAATGCATCATCACTAACATATTTGTCGATGATATATATCACATTTACATTTCTCAACTTGTTTGAGAAAAATTAAAAAGAAAAGAGTTGTTCTCAGAGAATTTTAGATTTAGAGCAAACATAACTTCTGAGGGAAAAATACTGAACATTATATTCTTCACTTACCCACAGGGGCTGCTATGAGGCACTTTCAGATCCTCATTAACACTGTGTTTAAGGAAAAGGCAGTCACTCCCTTTGTATCATAATGAATTTAATAAGTACAGCATGTGGTTGCTCCGTTGTTCTCTACCAGCTCAGGAATGGCAGTTTTCATTGCAAACACAGCCAGTGGGTTTGTTTCTAAGCTGATAGGTTAGAGTACTGGAAAGAATCAGAAGTCTTAAAAAGTAACATGACACCATAGAAAATTATGGATCCTTTTTGAATCAATCAGTAGAGCCCTTTTTTTTCACTGTTTATTAGGAAAAATGGAATTGTAAAAGATATAAAGTGTTATATCTCTGCTTTGAACAAATTTTACTAGAGATTCATCACACACACTAGTTACCAATTTAAATATTAAGAAACATTTCTTCAGTAAAGTGGTTATTAGGCAAAAGACAGACTTTCTCAATAGCATGTGACACGATGCCTTCCCAGACTTAAGATGCTGACACCCAGTGGCTCCCGCCGTGGCGAGCGGCACGACCCGTAATCTTCTAGAGAGCTTTTACCACTCAACATAAGGACCATCCCCCGCCCCCATCCAAAGGAACATTAGAATTTGGGAGGTGGTGGCTATTTTGAAGAAAACCTTTCCAGGAGATTCTAATACCCCCCCTCTTCACTGAAGAATAAACAATCTCTTAATTTACTTCTTAATTTTAAGAAATGAAGAACTCTTTTGATCACTCAGTGCACAGGTCCACAAATGTCCTGATGTGCATCCCAATTACTTAGGCACACAAAAAGTGCCGGTCCTTGGTTTCTGAACCTGGAAGATCATCAGAATTACCCAGGATATTTTTTAAATTACTAATTTTTTTGCTCCATAACCTCAAGGTTTAAATTATGTTAACCTGGTTGAGTGTAGGAAATTGTATGCGGCTGTTATTTCTGTCTTTGAGTTCTCCATGTCATCTTGACATGCAGCAGAGTTTGGAAGCCACTGCCTAGGAGCCTCGGTGAATACATCAGATGAGATATATTTCAGTCCTGTTATACCCCCTACATCCTCTTTGCAATAAGGTTGCTTAAAGGACATGCACTGAGCACCCACCATGTGCCAGGCACGGAGCTACTGGAATGCAGAGAGCGGCTTTGGAGACAGTCAGAGTGTAGACCAGGAGCCAGAGCTCAAACAAACGATTACAGCAGAAAGCGATTCTCACTTTTATAGAGATATCAGAAGCTGCTAAACATAGTGACCCGCTGTGTTTAAAGACTTATCAGGAAATATGAACAATGTACATAGCTGGATCTATTAGAACAGTTCTTCCTCCTTGACAAGGACAAGAAAGACAAAAGGAATAGTGATTGACTTCCTGCCGCGTGCTTCTCCTCCATCACATTGAATCCCCACACATCCCTTGAGATGGGCATTATCATCCCTCTTTTGCCAAAGAGGAAGCTGAGGCTCAGAGTGATTTGAACAGGCTTTTCAGCTAGAAAGTGTGCCGTAGCCAGCATCTAAATCTGAACCTGCCTGACTCCAAAGCCCACACACTTTGCTCTCCGCATGGCCAATGTCTACTGGTGGATGGAAATCCAGTGCCTGGCAGACACAGAGAGCCATTATATTAGTTCTTGCTTCCCTCCCCTGATGTGCTGATAGCACATGTAAACTGATTTCCCTCCCCTCTAAGAGAAACTGTGGAAATATTTAGAAAATAAGTTATTTTTGAAAATATTCTAAATGGAAATTTAAATATAAAAAATGTTGAAACTATTGCTTACAGTGTGAAATAGCTGTGAATTTCATTAAACCATGTTATAACTAGCCTCGAACTATTCCTATCTCCACACCTTTCACTCTATCTTCTTTCACATAAGAGTAACTCCTAAATGTAACATTTCTGTACTTTCATTGGGATAGAAGATGTACTTATTTATAAGCAAAATTTAAATGTGTAGTTGAAACAAATATATATTTATAGTATGTGTATGTGTATGTATGGGTACATGTGTGCACATATGTGTGCAGAATTGTGAGAATTGCATCAGTCACTTCTTTAATCAGTTCTGGACATACGGGGATATAGCAATGAACAAGGCAGACATGGCCTCTTTCCTCAAATGGCTTGTAGTTTGGAGAGTAATAAAAAAATAAATAATATATGGAATGAAGAGATATTATGTATACACACACAAAGCAGTAATGAAAGATTTAATATTGTGAAGAGGAAATTTCCTCTTCTCTAATTGTTACAAAAGTTGTTATGTTGGTGTTGGGTGCTACAATTATGTTTGATCCCCACTGGTTATAAAGTATTTATAATAGAACACTGAACTCTGTAAAGCAAATACTATTTCATGTCTTCTTGAAATTAGTCAGAAAACAAAGTGAATTGTCCCCAACATCTGAGATATAGGTTTACTTGAAAGCAACAAAAATTCAATATTATTCAGCATAAGAAATGTACTAAAGTATATGGGAAAAAATTCTACTCCCTGGGGCCATCTCAAGAAAGAAAATATAATTCATTAATGCAGAGTTCATTATAAATTTGATTTTCTTGTTGCCAGAGAAGGCATTTGTTGTCTCTTGCATCATAGCAGTAACTTAGCTACATTTGTTATTTTTCTTATGATAATGCATAAAGTTTTGTTATCTTAGTTTAATACTTTAAAGGGAGAACCTGAACTAAAAGTTGCCTACCATAGAAGACTGGCTTTTCCAGTGGTTTCATAAGAAAGGATGTCACCTAGCGAGTGTTTTTCTCTGCACTCTTTCTTCTCTAAACTCTCTAAAATGCTAGTATAGCATAGAAACGTGAGTGTGTGAAACAGCGTGACAGAGAGAGAGAGAGAGAAAGTGGTCTACCCACCAGCGAGCACTCACCTTTGCCTTAGTCAACTGTAGCCAGCCCTGGCCATCTGGGTGGGGTGGGCCAGCCTCCTCGGAAGGGCGTCGCATGAAGCTGAAGCACTGGGACTCTTCAGTGTCTGCTTCTGCATATGACAACCCACCCTATCTTACACCGAAAAGGAGCAAGTACTTCTTTAATGACGCCCTTCGTTGTTTGTAGCCCTACAGAAACTTGTTTTGTTTCTTCTATTTAAAGCAAAAACTGAGAAACAAACTGGGCACAATTAGAGGGGGATTTTCAAAGGCAGAACCTCAAGAACACTGAGGCAGGAGGTCGGAGGAGGTGGGAGTTTGTGCATGTCATCCATGGGGTCTCAGGGGAATTTCTTATAGCCCCAAAGACTCTCCTCATTACTATTATATTCAACGAAACAGTGATCAAGTTGTCTTCATTACAAAGTAGGAAATTTAGATTTACAGAAAAATAAAGTTGAAAGTGACTTTATGTTCATCTAAAGCTGGAGGCCACATCTTACAGCTCTTAACCAAGCAATGGGATCTGAGCGCCCTGGGAGACTGAGTCAGCTGACAGAAAGACGCAGCTGAGAGGCAGCAGCAGTGCACAAAATAACAAGAGAAATGCCCTGTGTCCTGGGTGACCAATTGCCCAAAGTCACAGACAGACTCTGATGAGTAACGTCGGAAGAGGGCTTGACCTCATGCAGAGGAGGAGGGGATGTGGGAGCGACAGAGTGAATTATGAAAAATGGTTGATACGTTTCCCAGGTGCAAATCCAGTTGGCTTTAGATCAGCTGCTCGGTCTTATCCAACACTTTCTTCCTAATAGATGATGAAAACAAGGCCCAGAACAGAAGGTTCGCCGAAGGCACACAGCTGACCGGTGGTGGAGCTGGGATGAGAGGATGGGTGTGGACACTCCGCTCAGACCTCCTTCCACTGCTCTGTGCACGGTTTTGTTGTTGCTGTTTCTCTTCACCCTCGTCTAGAAAGGGTCGATTGGGATTTGGCTCTTATCTCTTACCAAGAATGAATGCCTGTTGGGAGATCTTGGTCCAGTGTGTCTCATTTACCCCACGGCCCTGAATTAAAGAAGCAGCCTCAGAAGAGTCCGAAACCCTTAGATTGAAAAATCACAATCATCTCTCTTCTCTTCTCTGGAAGCACCTCAACCTATGGCTTCTTCAGAAAGAAAGGGAAGGACTGTCACGACACTTTCCAACGTGATTTGCTCACTCTTTTACTGACTGCAACGCAAATTTGCAGCCTCTGCTCGCTGGGAGGGCGTTTCCTTCGTGTAGGGAGCAGCACCGACATGCACTGAGGCCTCCGGAGCAGCAAGGACTGTCCTGTACGGGAATCTAGCCCAGTCCAGAGTGTGTCCAGAGCCTCTGCAACCTTCACACTTCTTGTGTCTTGAAGACTATTTACTAATGTGTTGTATCCATATTTTAAAATTTCTAAGCAGCTTAATTAAGAATCGCCATTAAATTTCTCAATAAACATAAAATGTCCTGTAGAGATCTAAGATTAATGAATGATGAATGGCCCTTCTAGGTCACTGGAAGTAGTAAAAATCAATTCCTATTAATTTAACAACATATAGCTATATATCTTAGAGACTTATAGAGGCATGTTAAAATTATCTGAAGATCAGACGCATTTAAATGGTAATAGAGATTCAATGGGACACGTTAGAGATTAATCAAGTGCTGCCATTTTGTTATATTAAGAACTTGGGAAGAGCTTGATCACCCGATGACTAATATCAGGGTAATTATATTGCAAGCTCATGTCAGATTTTTTTCAGCTAAAAATAAAATTTCATTTACAATATACAACATATTGTTTTGAAGTGTATGTACATTGTGGAACGACTATAGCTAATTAACATGTATACTTCACATAGTTATCATTTTTAGCATTTTACATCCACTTACTTGCATTTTTCAAGGACACAGCGTAGTTAACTGTAGTTCCCATGTTGTACAACAGGTCTCTGGAGCTTATTCCAAGTCAGTGTGAAATCTGGGGAGGCAGTGTGTCTTTGATTTATGATGAGAAATAAATTATTCAATGCTTTTTGTTGTTATGAAACAGTCATTCATCATATACCTTTATTCTAGCATTCCTTATCTTGCTTGAATTTGACAATAATCCTTATAAATAGATATAGATATAATTCTTTATATTTTTAGGCTGACGATTCTGGCCTAGAGAGGTAAAGTGATCTGCCCAACATCTATAGCCAGCCATGGAAAGGCCAAAGCTAGAACTCAGGGCCTTCAGATCTGGTCTAGTGTGCTTCCTGTAACAGGTGTCTCTAAGTCAGTGTTTTCTAACCTGGGGACTGGCCAAGATGTCCTTAAAGTTCCCCTCAGACTGACCAACTTTAGACGGGCTTCTTCCTGACTATAGTCTTCTGGCCTTTCTGTTCTTAAATGATTAACTTTAGAAAACTTATACTTGCACATTCCTTCTCTGCCCCTTTGAAATGTGTGTGAAGTCTTCTCCCAGCCCCTTGCCAATTTTACAGCCCAAGACTGTATTCCTCATGGACCTGGAGCCATCCCTTTGAAATGTGGTCAAGGAAGACAGCACCTCTAGCTCCCAGTCTTTGGGTGGGTAGGAACTTACTGGATGCCAAGTAGCAAACACAGATTGACTAATCACAGGGAAAAATATTTGCAAACACAACAATAGCTCAATTTGCTCCACACATCCCATCTACCCACACCCCCGCTGACAGCCTCGGTACATTGCCAGTAGCTCAACCCAACTCTCAAGAACCCTCCTGCCTTTTGTTTCACAAAAGTGATTGAGTTCAGTCTCTCTCCTTTATTGCAATAGTGTTGAATAAAGTCTCTCTTTCCTGTTTAACTTTGCCCAGTGCAATTTTTCTTTGACAAAACCAATGTTCCCTGGGTAACTGTGAGAATTTTCAAATCCAAAAAAGCCTAAAGCATTTTATATCAGGAAAATAAAAGTATTTAAACATATGTACATATATAATATATATTGATATTTTCTAGTATGCAATTATAAATACTTAAGTATATATTTAAATATATGCTACTATTATTATTTTTAATACAAATTTATTTGGAAGCTTTGCTGAATTTTAAAACAGCTTTTGTACATTTTATATTTTATCAATATGCAGTATTCTGTAGAAATCTTTGAAATTTAGATATGTGAAAGTTTATTTTCTTGAGTAATAGAGATCCTATAATTCTTTTAGTGTCTATTCATCGTAAAGATGCAGACCTATATAATAACAAGCATGGAACTAGTCACAGATACTTGCTACCCAAGCAGCTGCTTCCACCAAATTTAAGCCATCATAGAGTGAAATATGAGTTCTTGGTGACCCTAGAAAAAATATTTTCTTTTTTATTCGATTCTTATTTACTTATATTTTATTTATTATTATTATGGGTGCAAAATAGTTGTATATCTTTCTAGGGTACAGATGATGTTTTGATACAGGCATGCAATGTGGATTAATCAAATCAGGGTAATTAGGGATATCTATCACCTCAGATGTTTGCCATTTCTTTGTGTTAGGAACATTCCAATTCCACTCTTTTAGTTATTTTAAAGGATACCATATTGTTGATTATAGTCACTTTGTTGTGCTGTCAAATATTGTACATATAGATAACACTATTTTTGAACCTATTAACCATCCTTACATTAACCCCCCTCCACCCTGCCCATCACTGGCACCCTTCCCAGCCTCTGGCAACCATCATTCTACACTGTCTCCATGAGATCAGTCATTTTTATCACTTAGCTCCCACCTATGAGTGAGAACACGTGATATTTGCCTTTCTGTGCTTGGCTTATTTTACTTAATACAACGTTCTCAGTTCCTTCCATGTTGTTGCAAATGACAGGATTTCATTCTTTTCTGTGGCTATATAATATTCCATTGTGTATATGTACCACAGTTTCTTTATCCATTCACCCATTGATGGACACAGGTCGATTTCAAATACTGGCTATTGTGAATAGGGCTGCAATAAACATGGGAGTTTACATATCTTTTTGATATACTGATTTCTCCTCCTTTGGATATATACTTAGCAGTGGTATTTCTGGATCACAAGGTAGTTCTAGTTTCAATTTTTTGAGGAACCTTTGTACTGTTCTCCAAAGCAGTTCTACTAATTAACATCCCCACCAACTCTATACAGGGTTCCCTTTCTACACATCCTCACCGGCATTCGTTATTGCCTAATATTTTGGTAAAAGCCATTTTAACAAGGGTGAGATGATAACTCATTGTAGTTTTGATTTACATTTCTCTGATGACTAATGATACTGAGCATTTTTTCATACACCTGTTGGCCATATATATGTCTTCTTTTGAGAGATGTCTATTCAGATCTGTTGCCCATTTTTAATCTAATTATTTGATTTCTTATTGAATTGTTGGAGCTCTTTTTATATGTTAGTTATTAGTCCCTTGTCAGCTGGGTAGTTTGCAAATATTTTCTCCCATTCTGTGCTTTGTTTCCATTGATGTGCAGAAGCTTTTTAGCTTGATATGACCCCATTTGTCCAATTTTCCTTTGGTTGCCTGTGCTCAAGATGGCATTGGCTATACTGGGTCTTTTGTGGTTCCATATAAATTTTAAGATTATTACTTTTTCTGTTTATAAAAGACAGACATTGGTATTTTGATGGGGATTGCATTAAATCTGTAGATAGCTTTAGGTAGTACGGACATTTTAACAATATTGATTCTTCCAATGCATGAGCATGAAATATCTTTCCATACTTTTATGTTCTCTTCAATTTCTTTCATCAATGTACTTATAGTTTTCATGATAAAGATCTTGCACTTCTTTGGTTATGTTTATCTCTGAGTATTTTATTTTATTTGGAGTTATTGTAATGAGATTACTTTCTTGGTTTCTATGTAAGATTGTTTACTGTTGGGATATAGAAGTGCCATTGATTTTTATATGTTGACCTCATATCCCATAAATTTAATGAATTTGTTTACCAGTTCTAATAGTTTTTTGTGGGGTTTTAGGTTTCCCTACATACAAGATTATACCACTGGCAAACAAGGGTACTTTACTTCTTCCTTTCCAATTTGGATGTCCTTTATTTCTTTTTCTTCTCTGATTGCTCTAACTAGAACTTCTAGTACCATGTTGAACAACTGTGGTGAAAGTGAGCATCCTTGTCTTGTTCCAGATCTTAGAGGAAAGGATTTCTGTTTTTCCCCATTCAGTATGATACTGGTTGTGGGTCTGTCATATATGGCTTTTATCATGTTGAGGTAAGTTCCTTCTATACACAGTTTTTTATCATGAATGGATATTGAATTTTATCTAATGCTTTTTCAGCATGAATTGAAATGGTCATATGATTTTTATCCTTTGTTTTGTTGATACAATGTATCTCTTATTGATTTGTGTATGTTGAACCATCCTGGTATCTGGTCGATGAATCTCAGTTGATCATACTGAATAATCTTTTTGATGAGTTTTTGAATTTGGCTTGCTAGTATTTTCTTGAGGCTTTTTGCATCTGTGTTCTTCAGAGACATTGGCCTATAGTTTTCTGTTTTTATTGTGTCTTTCTTGGGTTTTGGTATCAGGGTGATAACAGATCTGATAGAATGATTTGGGAAGTATTCCCTCCTCCTTGACCTTTTGGACTAGTTTAAGTAGGACTGGTATTAGTTCTTTGTTAAATGCTTAATAAAGAATTCAGCAGTGAAGCCATTGAGTCCTGAGCTTTTCTTTGATGGGAGATTTTTTTATTACTGCTTCTGTCTTGTTGCATGTTATTGGTTTGTTCAAGTTTTGGATTTCTACCTGATTTAATCATGGTAGGTTGTATGTGTCTTGAAATTTATCCATTTCTTCTAGGTTTTTCAATTTACTGGGATATATTTGCTCATAGTAATCTCTAATGATCCTTCAGAGTTCTGCAATATCAGATGTAATGTCTCCTTTTTCATATCTGATTTTATTTATTTGTGTCTTCTCTCTTTTTATCTTAGTTTGTCTGGCTAAAGAATTACCTATTTTGTTTATTCAAAAAATCAACTTTTTTCTTGTTTTCTAGTTCTTTAAAAGGTTGTTTATATGAAGATTTTCTACTTTTTTGATATAGGCACGTATTACTATAAACTTTCCTCTCGTTACTGCTTTTATTGTATCCCACAGGATTTGATATGTTGTGTTTTCATTTTGATTTGTTTTGAGAAATTTTATCATTTGCTCTTCTTTTGTTTTGTTTTGTTTAGAACTCAGACATTTTGTTTTGTTTAGAACTCAGACCAACAAATGCTTTGTTTTCATGGAAGGAGTACTTAGTCACTGAGACTGCTGGCTCATGGTGACAGTAGAAAAGCAGACCAACTGAGGCGGATTTTCCATGCTTTGTAATTTCTGTGGCCAACGCTTCCCCTTATTTCCAGCACCCAGGGATGCCCCTCCCATCGCTCTGCCGTGGACAAATTGCTGACAGCAGGAGCTGAGACTGGACAGGCAGGCAGGGACAGAGCACATGCAACCCCAGAAGCAGCAGTAAAGATGTGGGTTTTTATTTTCTTTAAAATTTATTTTAAGTGCAATAGAAACTCGGGAGAGTAGGAAGCAGGGGAGGAACATAATCTGAATTGTGTTTTCTAATCAAATTTCTCTGTCAGGAGTGGAAGCAGAGACACTAGAGGAGAGACAGAGGCAGGAGTCCGGGGGCATCGTGGTGGCCGGGACCAAGACAGACACATGCGACGGAGCAGAGTCTGGGTGTGTTCTGAAGGTAACAGCAGAGGAGCGGTGTGTAAATCTGCAGCACAGGGTAGAGCTCGGGTGGGAATCTTCACGTGGGTGCCATTGGCATGGAAGTTGTATTTAACAGCTCAGACATCCAGGGAGGGTGCAGCTGAAGGACAAAGGTGGCCAAGCACAGTTCGGAGGTTGTTCGGCCACAGGAGCCAGCAGGGGCGAGAAGGAGCAGGGCCTGGCAGGACCAGCAGGTGGGTGGCTGCAGAGGAAGGAGGGGTGGTCCCTAGGCCGGCCAGATGACTAGCAGTGATGACAGATTTGAGGCCTGACTTTGCATTCTGGAGGTCACCAGAGGTCGTCAGTGACCGCCTGTGGAGAGATGGAACAGTGGGAGGATAAGAGGTCGTGACAGAAAATTCTTCCATCCGTGCCTGGATCCACCTAGCGCCTGAGTCACTCATTTTCTCTTTTTTACTTAAGTCAGTTTGAAATGAGTTTTCTGTTTTTGTGTTCATGCAAGAGAAATTGTCCTGGCTAACAATAACCTTCTAGCTTATGAAGGACACCCACACACAATTTCCTTTGAGAAAGGCGGGACGAACATTATGGGTTTTAGTTTCCTAGGGCTGCCATAAAAAAGCACCACAAAGTAGGTGGCTTAAAAAACAACATAAATTTGCTCTCTCACAGTTGTGGATGCTAGATGCTCAAAATCAGGGTATCAGCAGAGCCATGCTTCCTTTGAAGGCCATAAAAGAATCTGCTCCAGGCCTCTCTCCTACCTTCTGGTATCGCCAGCAGTCCTTGGCACTCCTCGGTTTGTGGCTGCATCACTCCAATCTCTGCCTCCATTTCCACAGTGTTCTCGCTGCGTGTCTGCCTCTGTGTGTTTTTTTTAATCATTATTATTATTTCAAAATATTACGGGGGTACAAATGTTTTGGTTACATGAATTGCTATAGGACAGTTTGAGTCAAAGATATAAGTGTGCCCATCACCCAGATAGTGTGCATCATACCCGCTAGGTGTGATTGTGTCCATCCCCTCCTCCCTTCTCCCACCTGCTTGATTTATATTAAGTTTTTCTTCAATATGTGTACATAAGTATTGATTGATTAGTTCCAATTAAATAGTGAGTACATGTGGTGTTTGTTTTTCCATTCTTGCGATACTTTACTTAGAAAAACGATCTCCAGCTCCATCCAGGTTGTTACCAAAGGTATTAGTTCATCATTGTTTTTTGTGGCTGAGTAGTACTTCATGGCATACATATACCACATTTTATTAATCCACTCATGCATGTATTGATGGGCACTTGAGTTGTTTCCACATCTTTGCCATTGTGGATTGTACTGCTATATACATTCAAGTGCAGGTGTCTTTTTGATAAAAATGACTCTTTTCCTTTGGGTAAATACCCAGTAGCAGGATTGCTGGATCAAATCTCTTCATTGACCCACTGGTCATTCAGGAGCATATTGGTTAATTTCCATATTTTTGCATATTTTCATTTGTTCCTCATGTTATTGATTTATAGTTTTATTCTATTGTAGTCAGAGAAAATACTTGGTATGATTTCTTTTTTTGAATTTTTTCAGATTTATTTTGCAGCCTAAAATATGTTCCATTCTTGAGAATGATCCATGAGGTAAGGAGAAGAACATGTATTCTGCAGCTGTTGCATGAAACGTTCTGTAATATCTATTAGGTCCTTTGGTCTATAGTGCAGGTTAAGTCCAATGTTTCTTTGTTGATTTTCTGTCTGGATAATCTGTTCAGTGCAAAAGAGGAATGTCAAGGTCTCCAATGTTTATTGTATTGAGATCTCTCTCTCTTTTGCTCTGATAACATTAGCTTTATATAACTGGCTACTCCAGTGTTGGGTGGCTTAGAATTGTTATATTCTCTTGCTGAATTGATCCTTTTATCATTATACAATTAATTACCTTCTTTGTCTCTTTTTATAGTTTTTGTCTTGAAATCTATTTTATCTGATACAAAAGCTCCCCCTGCTCTTCCATTTGCATGGAATATCTTTTTTTATCCCTATATTTTCAGTCTCCATGTGTTTTCATAGGTGAAGTGTGTCTCTTGCAGACAACACATGGTTGGCTCGTGTTTTTTAACCATTTGACCACTCTGTGTCTTTTGATTGGAGAGTTTAGTCCATTCCCATTCAATATTTTCATTGATAGTACTACTATCATGTTGTTATTTGGCTATTGCTTGTCTTGTGGTCCTCTCTTTCTTTTTTAGTTCCTTCCTGTCTTCCTTTGTTAAAAATGATTTTCGACTGGGCATAGTGGCTTATGCCTATAATCCCAGCACTTTGGGAGGCTGAGGTAGGAGGATTCCTTGTGCCCAGGAGTTTGAGATTGCAGTGAGCTGTTCTCATGCCACTGTTCTCATGCCTAGGCAACAAACCAAGATTGTCTCCAAAAAAAATGTATTTTCTCTGGTAGTGTGCTTTAGTTTTGTGCTTATTTTTTTAATCTGTTGTAATTTTTTTTATTTGAGGTTAACATAAGGCTTGCAAAAAACATTTTATAACCAGTTATTTTAAGCATATGACAACTCTGCTTACAAACAAACAGGCAAAGAGAAATCTAACAGAAACTCTACCCTGTAACTCCATCCTCACCTCACTTTTTATATTTCTGTTGTTTCCATCCATATGTTTTCATTTTATCTATCTTTCAATAGTTTTGTTGTAGTTATTTGTGATAGATTTGTCTTTTAGCCTTCCTACTCAAAATATAGTTGGTTTATGCACTGCTATTACAGCAATAGAGTATTCTGTGTTTGTGGCCTTACTGTTACCAGTGAGTTGTATGCCATTAGATGATTTCTTATTGTTCATTAATATCCTTTTCTTTCAGACTGAAGAGCCCCTTTTAGCATTTCTTATAGGGCAGTTCTTGTGTTGATGAAATTCTTCAGATAGGCTTCTGAATTCCTTCTCTGTGTTGTCTTGAAGTTCATGGAGCTTCTTCAAGACGGGTATTTTCAATTCTTCATCTGGAAGGTCACCTATCTCCATTGCTCCAGGATGGATCACCAGCACCTTATTTAGTTTATTTGGTCACGTTTTCTGGGGTGTTATTGATGCTTATGGATGTCTGCTGATATCTGGGCATTGAAGAGTCAGGTATTTATTTTAATCTTCTCAGTCTAGGTTTGTTGGAACCTGTTCTTCTTGAGAAGGCTTTCCAGATATTCAAAGAGAATTGAGTTTTTTAAATCTAAGTCTTTGGTCACTGCAGCTGTATTGGCACTGGGAGTGCCCCAAGCTCATAACGACTCTTGCAGACTCCTGGTGGTACCGCCTTGGTGGACTTGGGTAAGATATGGGAGAATTCCCTGGATTACCAGGCAAACGCTCACACTCTCTTCTCTCACTTTCTGTGCTTGGCTGCTGGAGTTGGGGAAGGAGTGACATGGGCACTTCCTTGTAGCCACCAGCACCAGGCCACACCTGAGGCTGGCCTACTCTCAGCCAAAGCCCGTGGTGACCACGACCTGGCTACCTCTGATGTTTATTAAAGCCCGAGTGCTCTTTAGTCAGCAGGTGGTGGATCCTGCCAGGACTGGGTCCTTCTGCTCAGGGCGGCAGGTTTCCTTCTGGCCCAGGGTGGGTCCAGAAATGCCTTCCAGGAACTAAGGCCTGGACTCAGGACCTTCAGGGCAGTGCTCAGTACTTTATTTTACTGTGGTCGAGCTGGTACCCAAGTTGCGAAACCAAGGCCCCTTTCCCTCCCCCAAGTGGAAGAAGACTCCCTGGTCTGCACTGCTGGTAGTGGAGAGCAGGGTGACAGATACGCTGGCTTGGTTGCCATCACTAGTTTCTCACTGGGTCACGTGCACCCCAAGTCCACTGGCTCCGAGTCAGCACAGCCGCAGGAATTGTCCAAGGACTGCAGCCTTTGTGGCCCCAGTGCCTTATGGATTTTGTCCAGTTCCCAGGCTGCTTTTTGTCGACTGGTAGTGAGACTTGCCAGAACTTGGGTTTGGGGGCAGAGGATTTGTCTCTGACTGGGCTGGTCTAAATGCGCCCTCTGTGGGCACTGGTGGAATTCTGCCTTGTGCTGTGTCCCCTGTGCCAGGCAGCCCTGGGCTTCGTGCAAAGTCTCACAACCACTTTCCTCTCCCTCCGGGCATGCAAACTCTCTCTCCACTCTCGTGCTGGTGGCACTGTGGGGGATGGGCAGTGCAAGGCCGTCTTTCCTGGATGTAATGTCACAGCCAGGCAGTGTGATCACTCACCTGACTGTTGGTACTTCTGAAGGTGGTTGCTCGTGTGAATAGTTGAATCTGGGAGGTACAATCCCTGAAAGTTTGTATTCGGCCATCTTGCTCAGCCCTGTCTCCAGAAAACCTTTTTTTTTTTCAGTGACAAAGAAAACCTGAATAGACAATACTTTATTTTACTTCTTTTTTCGGTTTATACCAGACTACGCCGAATAAAAAAAAAATGGACATCAGGTAAGGAGATTATGGCCTCACCTATAAAATCATTTATTGATATTTTCCAACATTTGCTTTCAGATTCCTCCTTCTCCAGAGATGCTCATAGTCCAAGGGGACCCGTGGAGTGAGAGACCCCCATGCTGACTGCCTTTGCTCAGGTTCCTCTAATCATGTTCTACTTTGGGCTTATTTTCCTACAAAATGTCCCATCATAGGTTGCCATAGTTTACGAACTTTCTCTTTTTGTGATCTATCCTATTTCTTGACAGAATCTAAGACATTTGAAAGAGATGAAAAAAAAAAAAAAGCGCCTGAATCTCAAGGTATTAATGACACAGGATGAAAACAACAGAGCCTGGGATTCCCCTTGTCTATGAAGCCCGCTGGAATCCTCGGTGATGTCAACAACCATGCCAAGTCATCAAGCACCGTGGTTTCTCACGCCCACCCAGCCCCGCTAGCCTCTCCTCTGGCATACGCTTTCCTTGTCGTCACCAATAACTAGAGTAGCACCTCCAAAGTCTCACGGCAAGCCAGCGCTGGCTTCCATCTGCCGTTCTATTGTTTATTATAGAATCCCAGCCACTGCAGCTCTTTCGCTGTGTTGACTCCTATTGCCCGACCCTTCCAATCTTGCCCATTCCATCTCATCCTTCTGTTGTGGCTTCACGTACCATCTACCTGCCGACGACTCCCAAATTTCTATGATAGTTCGTGTGTGAGGCTGCTGTGGGAAAACATTCTTAAGATTCTTCAGCACCATTTTTCCAGATGAAAGAGTCTGTTAGGCGCTGACTTAGCAACACGCTTCAGCAAAGGCCTCACAGGCACACGCACGGTTTGATATTTATCCACAGGCCTCCTTTGACTGATAGTTTTTTACCAGCTGGGAGGCAGAGCATGAACAGTGGTTTGTCTTCTAACCCAGGAAGTCCTAGGATTTCTGTATGCCCAATAATTTCTGCTTGCAAACTGAATGGTCCCTTATAGCTTATTCCTCTCTCTGTGTCTCATCGTACACTACTAAGAGAAGCAGCCTGTCATAGTCAACATTCTGTCTAAAGATCTCTTTTTCCAGACCTGTAAGTTCATTTGTTACCGCTAGGGACTGAATGTTTGTGTTTCCCCTTCCAACCCTCTCACAAAAAATCATATGTTGAAACTCTAAGGTCCAATTCGATGCTATTTGGAGGTGGGGCCTTTGGGAAGTATTTAGGTAATAAGAGCGCATCTCCCCTGAATGGGATTAGTGCCTTTACGGAAGAGATATCAAAGGGAGGATCTCTCTCTGCCATGAGAGAATACAGCAAGAAGATGTCCATCTGCAAAACAGGAAGAAGGCCCTCACCAGGAACCAAATAAGCTGGCTCCTTGATCTTAGACTTAGCCTTCAGAACTATGAGAAATAAATTTCTGCTGTGTAAGCTGCCCAGTCTATGGCATTATTGTTATTGCAGATCAAATTGCCTAAGGCAGGTATATTCTCTATCTTCCAAGTCACCACAGGAAGTAGTTATACTAATCAGACGGAAATTATAGCAATTTCCTCACTATTCTTCCAGCCTCCTCCGATAGTCTTGTGGTTCACTCTCCATCATTGACCCACCATCTGGTCTTAAAGCCAGTGCCACATTTTCAGGTCTGTGTCATAGCTGAAATCTACCTCTAGGTCCCAGTTTTCATATCAGGTAACTATTCATACATTTAAAAAGTTACATCAAGGCTAGTGCCTTAAAATGACATGATTCTCGGATTGTCCGGGAGGTTTTCTGTTGTACTTTCATGTGATTTCAGTGTGCTGATAGCTTGCCTGGGGTTGCAGGGTCTGAGAGATTGGTGCTGGCTGTCAGCCGGGCTGCTCTTGTCATGTGATCTCTCATCATTCAGTAGGCTATTCTGGATTTCCCTACACAGTGGTGGGAGTATTTCAAGAAAGTGAAGCTTGAAGCTGCAAGGTCCTTTGAGGTCTAGGCTCTACAACTCCTACATCTTCAGTTCTACCACATTATATTGGCCAAGAAAGATATAAGCCAGTTCAGATTCAAGACGTGTACAGAAATATAGTCCTACTGATGGGAGGAGCAAAGAGTTTGTGACCATATTTAATCTGTCAAACTCTGTGGTGGATGATACAATAGAATACAGAAGTTTAAAATAAGCAGAACAGTTTCGGGTGACGGATCCCTTTGGCTTTGACAAAGCATATACCATTGGCTGTGAGTGGATATTCACGAATTCAAATCATCATTCTGCCCCTTCCTTCTTATGTGACTTTGGGAAAGCAACTTTGCTAAATGCTTTTTCAGTTTTCTTATTTGTCAAATAGAGATAACGTCTACTTCCTTAAATAATATATAACTTCCTCTTAATACAAAAGTAGCTAATATCATTATGGAAATAATTATTGAGAGAACAAAGGAGGAAAAAATACACACGTGTGTTATGTGTGTGTGTGTGTTTCATTGTGTAGGACAAAAGCCTAATCTCCAAGGCAGTTGTGCACTTGTGAGCTATGTCACTGAGCCTGTAGAAGATCATTTTCTTATACTTCCAAGCCAACTGCTTCTGAACAATGTAGCATGGGGGGATTCTGAGGGTTAAGCTTATCAACAAAGTTTCTTTGACTCAAAAGCTATCATCTAGTAGAAGGTAATGGTGACAGATAAGGCTTTCCATGAGTACTCAAATGGTGTTGCTGCCAGTATGGCTCAAAATAGAGAAGGCAAACCCATCCCAGAATGTTAATCTACTCATGTAAGTACAAAGCGTCACTGTTAGATGAGTGGTCTGATGTAATCAAACAGCCACCCTTTAGCTGGCCGTTCCCTGGGGACTGATGCCATTAGAGGCTCAGCACTGGCCTCTGCTCTTGGCAGATGGGCCACACAGAAGTATACGCAGCATGTCAGCCTTGGCCAGCTGAAGAACATATTGTTGAGCTACGTAACTCCTCTAAGGCCTACAGAAGCTCACCAAGCCTTTTCTTTTTATGGTGGGAATCCAAGTACTACTTGTTACTCTCTTTAGAAGGGATAGCTAAACAGGTCCCAAATCATGAACTCCTAGGGACTTTGAAGTGTGACAAGCCTCTGTTCCACATTGTGGCTCAAATATATCTTACTAAGGCATTCAGAGTGCTTGCTACTTCTTATTCAGCAAATTCAGTTAGCATAATACTGTCAGTGCCATGGATCAGCATGGCATTCTGTGGAACATCAAGACAATGAAGGTCTCTCCAGGTGGTATTATGTTAGAGGGTAGGACGGTCAAAATAGTCCAACATAAAGTAGGAAGTCAACATAGTAAGGATATACTCTTGTCCCTGCCATGAAATGCAAATTGTTTCTAATTTTCCTTACTGATTGAAATGAAAAAGAAAGGACTGCAGATCAATGGCTGCAAGAAGCTGTGTTTATTTGCTCTAGTAAAAATAGCACATCTGGAACTGCAGCTGCAATTGGCATCATCACTGAATAAGTTTGGGATAATTAGCTGTCATTTTCCACAGCCCATCTGGCTTCAGTGCTAGCCAAATGGGTTAAGTTTAAATAAGGACATAGTGGGAACCACCACCACTATTTCTGTCAAATATTTGATGGTGACATCAATCTCTGCAATTCCACAAAGGGGAAGGTTATATTCTTGGTTTATTTTCTTTGCTAGAAGAATCAGTTTTAGGATTTATGCTTAGTCCTTCCTATCATTTAGCCCCCATCCTGTAGACCATGGGTTCTGTTAGCTCTAAGGTCTGTCCTCATGCACATCCTGGGACTGGGGAGACACATTAATTTCTGGACTCACTTTACCTGGACTTGGGCCAAGACTTCACTGTCACCCGACAATTATCAGCCCTTATTCGGACCAGAAAATCATGGCGATGTTTCAGATTCTCAGAAATCAGTATAAATTCATAAATGGTATCTAATAATCCCAAACATCTTTGAATTTTATGATTGGAGGATGCTGGATAGATTTCATATAATATATCCATCTAGCATCCCATATAGCTGGGTGTTCAGACCCTATGATACCAGGAAAGTTCTAGCACCTTATCTTATTAACTGTAAACTTACCTTTCAGTGCAGGCTCCAATGACCCAAACTATCAGAATATTTATATGATTCTCTGATGCTTAAACAAAATATTAAATCCCAAATCCTTCATGTATTTGTCCATATTTATGATTATTTTGGCCCAACTGAGCACATTTCACCATCCTTGGTTTATCATCCTTCAAATTCATTCCTACTCAGTTGCCCAATGGCCTGGCAATACATGCTGTTGCAGTCTTGTGGCTTGATTTATGGCTTTCTCCTTGCAAAGCAGGCCTCTCACTTCTTAGGGCTGTGCTGCTATGTAATCAATGAGGGCTTCAAGGTAGTGGGAAGATGATACCAACCTCAGTCCACTGTTGCCCAAATGTCCCCAACCAAAATCTCAAGGTCCTACTTCTTTCCATCAATGACCCTGCTTTAGAATGAAAGATCTAGCAGGGCCTCAGAACATTCAACTGGTGCTACAACTCTGCAGTCTTTACTTCTGCACCTCCAGATCTGCAACCTCAGGAGGGGAGAGAATCCTTCAAAGCTGTCTGGAGCCGTCCAATCTTCCACATGTTCTTAATTATACATTTGTGGCTCTTAATTTCTGTTCGTGCTCTCTGCTTCCCAAATTGAAAAACAGGTAATGTCATAGTCCTTATAATCTCTATTATTTACAAAACAACTCAATTCACCAGCCAGGACATCCACATCTTGTCCCTCACCTGTACCTTACCTTATGATATCAAGCATGATAAGGCAAGAAGGAGATTCTAACACATGCCATGGATCACACACGTCCCTTCCGTCTGGCAAAGAGGTTACCTAGGGTATTTCCTGGGGATGCTTATGGAACAAATTATCTTATCAGTCAGGTTCCCAACAGGAAAAAGTTGGCATGCTCATGTTAAAATAACTCAAGGGGTGTTTGTTGACTGAAGGAACATTTTCAAAGATGTCGCTAAATGTAGTGGAGCTTTAAGGGATAGCACAGAATGGAGCGGTTAATAAGAACTTGTATCATCTCTTGGCCTGAAAAGACAGGAAGGAGCAGTTACCAAACCTGGAGGGAGGATGTGGGAGAGAAGGCTAACTGGAAGGCACCTGCAGTCAAGGGACACAGCCTTCCTGAAGTAACGCGGACATGAGGGAGGGAGGGGATGATGGCCCTGACCGCACTCTCCTCACCTCTGACCCCAGCTGGTGCTCCCCGCTGGCCGAACTCAGCAGGAGGCTGGAGTACAAGGTGGGCACCGATGTGGCCCATACAGACAGCCCTGGGGCAGAACAGGGAAGGGAGGTAAGGACAAGAATGGAGAGGAGAGGAATGAGGTCTGGCTCACTTCTGTCATCGACATTCTCCTGGGCTCCGATTTCAACTCCTCTGGCAACTAAAATCACTGTTGGTGGCTTCCACAAAACATACTTCCAGATTTCCTGCAAGAAGCTTTTCTGATATTTGCCTTTGCAGCTCATCCAATAGTTGTCTAAGCTTCAAATTTTTATATTAATTTTCTTTCCACTAAATATACCTGAAGTGGTATCCTCTTTCCCACCAAACCTGACTGATCCAAGAACATCGCCTCCCTTAAAAGGGCCTCTATAGCCAAAAAGTGAGTGATCAGAGGGAAATCCAACACGTCTTTTTCCAATCCCTCTGGTGAGAAAGATGAGAGCTGAACAGAGAGAGAAGTTATTTTTTTGTTGTTGTTTCCTTGAAGACCCATTATATTGAATGAAAGCTCATAAAAAGAGTGCAATAACATCTAGCCATAGGTAAGAACATATTAATATCGCGTTAAGACCAGTACATTTAAATGTGTGTGTGCTACACTAACACAGGTAGTGTACAGCAAAAGTCTGATACAGGAATGTTACAGCAAAAGTCTGATAAAGGAATATTACTTTTAGCTCTTCCTTCCTCTGGGCACCGAAGTCTAGACTCAAGCAAGATCTGATCTTCCAAACCAGGAGAGATTTATTAACTTAAAACAGATTAAAAGTAAGGACTGAAATTAACACACACTTTAAAATAATAACATCTGTAGGTCACTCTGCAGTCAATTTTGTCATAAATATAGACAACAAAATGAGGACAAATCTTATATTAATTTTGAGGAAATTTTTGACAACCTTTAATCCTGTCCCTCAGTCCAAGTTGTTTTTCTTCCTAAATCTGACGACATTCTTGTTCACCACGCAGCTCTGTTCCCTTATAGATTGATACAAGTTGTTTCCTCATATGAAGTCCTTTGGTTTTGGGCACTGCACACGCACTTGCCCGAGACTAGATTTACTCCCCCCACAGCCGTCACCCGCAATGTGTCAGGGCAGATGACAGCAGCAGCAACTCTGGAGCACTTATGTGCCCAGAATTTCCTGAGTACATCAAGTACTTAACTCTCACAACAACCGTATGAGTTGGTTTACTATCTTTTTATTATTTCCAACTTATACATGACAAATGGAAGCTTAGAGTTCCTACTTAAATCCACAATTTGGAATGAAAGCACAAAAAAACAAATCTAACTGCTCCTAAAATTCACCGTTCTTTTTCTTTAATGACTGTTCTTGTTATTTTCTTCTCAATTGGCACATAAACTTAGCCCTTATGTTCTGCTCCTTCTTCCAATCAAATATTCAACCTAACACTGGGAAAGGCTTTTTCCCTTGGTTTCTGCCATGGGGCTGTGCTTTTGTTTCTCTCTCCGCTTATGAACTGAGAAGACATTTCCTCTGTCTTTTCTGCTGTATTATTCTGTGTTCCTGTGAGGCAATAGATCATATTCCACCAATTTTGTCAGGAAGAAAACTCACTAATTGAGCTAAAAGCTGAAAACAGTTCTCATATTAGGAGACGAAGACATTGCCACTTCCTGGAGAGTACTGTGAAACTTCCCCAGAGACAAAAACTGTTTTATGCCCATTTCTGTGAAGGGTCATGCATTAGATATTTCAACTTCCAAATTTCTAACACCTTTTCATTCATGATCTACGTGCTATATCCTATGTACGTGGGCCCTGTGAGTTTACAGTTAATAATGACAATTGTAATTAGTTTAGGGCTTACATTATTGAAGGGCCTGCTGCTCCTACCTTATCTCACTCATTTCTAGAAACTGCTCCCATCCTCGACAGTCACTTTCCAGGAAGAAAACATCTCACATCTCTCCATTCATCTTTTGCTTTTCTCTCATTCACTGCAAAGAGCAGTTATGACCTAAAATAAAAATAAAGAACACCTTGGTATGAACACATGCTCTATTTTAGCATCAGAAACGTTCTCCACAGATTATTCCTTTGATCCAAAGATCTTTAAAGTGTTTATAAAAGACAACTAACTAAGCTTTGCTGTATTCTTACATATCTTACAAGCTGCTCCACAGCACTGTCTTACAAGGTTTTGAAACATTCAGGGAGAGCTTTTAATCCCACTGAAAACCAAAGAAAAATAGGCTGTACCATTATGCCACTTATCAGGAGAGGTGAAAGGTGAATGTCCTATGAAGTGTCCCCGAATCTGTTTCAGTCATTGTATGAAGCCATCCACAGATTAAGAGACGGGAACTGCTTTTCTAGCCGGCAGGTCATGGAGTGCCACTCAGCTATGTGCCTGTTTTGCCTGTGTTTAACAAGTTTAAGTAGATGTTTTATACAGAAGAGTTTGGCTACTATCTCCTGTTAACTGATTCAAAATCCTCTACAGATATTGCAGAATGATGAACAGTGCAAATTCAGGTTGAAATAACCCTGGTTAGGCATAATTTGTTAAGTTCTTGGTTTGGGTTTTATTCATTCAGTCTTGGAAGAGAGACTTTGTGTATCTGATTCAAGACTGTTCTTGGGTGTTTTTCTTTGCTGTTCCACACGCTGGTGAAGCTGTCGTAGATTGGAATGTCTTTCTCTGAGGTGAGCAGCTATCCTGGGCAGGTTGGGAGAATGAAATAAACACTTAGCTCTTGTGCACATTTCTCCAGTTTATTTTCTGATTCCACTGAAAGCTCAGATTCTGGTAATACATTTTTTAAACATAGTGGCCTTAGATTCACAGATAGAGTGCAAACTCTAAATAAATAAATTATGTATAAGAAAATAAATCCTTATACTCAGAGAATTGCTGCATATATACTCATGCTCTCTTCCAAAGTAATCTGAAATGTAACTTTCCAAGTAACAAATAAATTGTTCTAGTAATGAGTTGAGCAGCTTTATGGCTTATTGGTCATGTTCTTCGTAATATCTCTGATCATTTCAAATGCCCACACACAAAATGAGTTTTCAAAATGGGAAACAGCATTGAACATTAAGGTAATGGTTTCAAAAATTGAAAGCCAGATTTATATAACAAAAAGGATAATTTCCAATTGGTTTAAAACTCTATATTTAATGAAAGGGTGATCTTGAAGAAATAACTATAATATCAACAGCTACTAATCAATTATGTAAATTTCATTCTGAAGGTGATTAAAATCTAGTACAACTGTTTAATTAATTCAGATGTGTAACTGACAAATTTAAGCAAGTTGGAAATATCAAATTTTAAAAATTAAACTGGTATAGTCCGAAATGTCCTAAGAAACGCATTGTTAAAAATAGAAATGCCAAATAATAAATTCTAGTTTGAAAGGTGAAACCATGAAAAGCTAATCTTCTATTTGTAATAATTTTTTGAAAAAAACCATTGAGTTAGAAGTATGAGTTGTATCTTAATAATCAGTAGTATGACAAACCTAAATAGATAACCCAAATTCATTTATATTTGATCATATATTATGTTTTATTGAATATGTATTTGACTTTTGAGAATTCATGGTACAATAAAATAATTCACTGGTATTCCAGAGTTCTTGATAATTCAGATCTGAGGTTGGATAAAGTTTGTCTTTGTACCACCTATATTAAGGGAATTTTACCAAGCAAGTTAAAATCATAAATAAAATTATAGAGAAATATATAACATCCTAAATGCAATGTCTTTAAGTGCTTTATTTGCCTATAAGAAATTTGAGTGCTCCGCATTTTACCTGCATTATCTCATTTGATTTTTACAACCACTTTATGAGGAAGCCCCAGTTAATAGAATCTTGACTCCACAGCTGAGGAATGTGATGTGCAGAAAAGCTAATTTCCCCCAGACCCTTCGGTCAGTCGCTGGCAGAGTTAAGCTTTGGAGAGTGTTGGACTTCAAACCTCTAGCATTATATCACACTCCTCCCTGGTGGACTCTGAAAAACAAGCACTGGTATTATGGGATGGAGGTGGGGGAAGTAGCTAGAGGAACCCATTGTCTGATTTCCTATTTAGTCAAATAATGTTATATATAGCCTCATGTGAACTACTGGAGTACCTGGCAAACCTGCTCTCGGTGTGCAGAGGCTATCTTTCTAATAAAACATTCATTTATTTATTAATGTGCCTATTTATGCCAGACATAGTTCTGAGTGGACTGCATCAATGAATGGAACCACAATGGTACCTCTCTAGCAGGAGGAGATATGTGAAAAATTATTAAAAACAATAAATAAGAATATTATATAGCAATTTAGAAGCTGATAATTGTCATAAGGGAAAAGGGTGAAGGTGATAAGGGAGGGAATGTGGTAGGGTGAGTTGCACTTTTAATAAAGTGGCCAGGTTAGGAATTTTTTAAGCTTACCTTTGGCAAAAGCTTAATGGAGATGAGACAGTAACATGAACATTTCTGGCGGGAGAAAAGCCAGTGCCAGGGCATGGGATTGCATCGTGTCTGGCCGTGGAAGGAACAGTGAAGCACAGATGATGTGCTTGGGAGGGCGGGTGGGGCATGGGGCCAAGGAGGAGGGAAAAGCCAGTGCTGGGGAGAAGCAGGTCCCACAGGGGCTCCGAGGCCCTTCAAGCAGAGGTCTATACTTTAGCTTTTTCTGCAAGCAAAATGAGAAGGCATTGCAGAACTTTGAGCAAAGGGCAACCTGATTTTTTAAA
Organism: Mirza zaza; assembly: GCA_008750895.1. Taxonomy (NCBI): domain Eukaryota; kingdom Metazoa; phylum Chordata; class Mammalia; order Primates; family Cheirogaleidae; genus Mirza; species Mirza zaza. Next base: position 31,103 of record VSMD01068512.1, on the reverse strand, counting down.
TTTATTTTTTAATTTCAGAATATTATGGGGGTTCAAATACTTTGGTTACATACATTGCCTTTGCACTACCTGTGTCAGAGCTATGAGTGTACCCATCCCCCAGACAGTGTGTGCCACACCCATTAGGTGTGAATTTAACCATCCCCTCCACCCCCTCCTTCCTGCCTGACATCCAATATTCATATGTGGGCATAAGTGTGGATCGATCAGCACCAATTTGATGATGAGTACATGTGGTGCTTGTTTTTCCATTCTTGTGATACTTCACTTAGAAGAATGGGCTCCAGCTCCATCCAGGATAATAAAAGAGATATTAGATCACCATTGTTTTTATGGATGAGTAGAACTCCATGGTATACATATACCACATTTTATTAATCCACTCATGGATTAATGGGCACTTGGGTGGTTTCCACATCTTTGCAATTGTAAATTGTGCTGCTATAAACATTCTAGTGCAGATGGCTTTTTTATAGAATGCCTTTTTTCCTTTGGGTAGATACCCAGTAATGGGATTGCTGGATCAAATGGTAGTTTACTTTTAGTTCTTCGAGGTATTTCTATATTACTTTTCATAGAGGTTGTACTAATTTGCAGTCCCACCAGCAGTGTGTGAGTGTTCCTAACTCTCTCCATCTGTGACATTTGTTGTTTTGGGACTTTTTGATAAAATCCATGCTCACTGGAGTGAAGTGATGTCTCATTGTGGTTTTGATTTGCATTTCACTGATGATTAGAGATATTGAGCAATTTTTCATATGTTTGTTGGCCATTAGTCTGTCTTCTTTTGAAAAGTTCTATTCATGTCCTTTGCCGACTTTTTAATAGGCTTGTTTGATTTTTTTCTTGTTGATTTTCCTAAGTTCTATATAGATTTCAGTTATCAGCCCTCTATCAGATGTGTAGCATGCAAATATTTTCTTCCATTCTGTAGGTTGTCTGTTCACTCTAATAATAGTTTCCTTGGCTGTGCAGAAGTTTTTAAATTTGATCAGGTCCCATTTATTTATTTTTGTTGTTGCTGTGATTACCTTTGGCATCTTCTTCATAAATTCTTTGTCTAGGCCAAAGTCTGTAAGAGTTTTTCCAACATTTTCCTCTAGAATTCTTTTAGTTTCACGCCTTAGGATGAAGCCTGTTATCCACCGTGAGTTGGTTTTTGTGAGAGGTGAGAGGTGCAGATCCTCTTCTAGTCTTCTGCATGTGGCTGGACAGAGATCCTCCCGAGCAAGCGAGGAAACAGAGTAATAGCCGCAGAGGCCCACGCAGGGCCTGGTGGCGGTCGGAGCCACAGAGGGAGCAGTGACGTGTGAGAAGTCGCCAGGTTCTGCATTAATTCTGAAGGTAGAATCAGGATCTCATAATGGTCGAATGTAGATTCAGAGAGCAAAACAAAGTTAAAAAGGAAGCAAAAAAGAAATCAACAATGACTCCAAGTTTCTTGTCATAAGCAAATGAAAGAATGTAGTTGCCAGGCCGTAGCTAAAATCTAGCTCAGGTTTTAGAATTTAGCTCCTCTAAGAATTCCTCAGAAAAAAACGGAGCACACTTCTCTCTAGTACAAAAAAGGCTGGCTCTCCATTAGAGTTGCAGTATTGTTACTTATCATTAAAGTCTCCTTTCAGAAAGGAATGTGTTAACATGTATTCTCTCCAGAGTTCCCATCCTGTGTTCCTGCTTACACAGTACTTTGCTGTCTTCTACATGCAAGCAGTGAGTACATATGTGCTGCCTCTTAACCCTGGAAGTCTAACACCAGCTCACCACGCGTTTTTCAGTTCCTACAAATCTGTAACAGCAGCCACTATGCTCATTTGTGTATTTTGATTGGTTATAAACATTGTGGACCATTATCTTATTATTCCAAACAGTTGCTGATAATGCCCTTTCACTTACAGGGCATCTTAGCTTCTGCCCATTACAGACATTCAATAGCTTTGCAAGAAAAATCTTCTTTATCATTGTTACTTGCAACAACCAAACATTCTATTAATATCAAGCGGCCTTTCGGTGTTGCTTTCTCCCTTTTCCTCCACTTGTAGCATGTGGACTTGATATTATTCATGAATCCCATTCCAATCTTACTTTCCCAAGTGAACCACTATAGTTTGAGCTCTGTGTGTGTGAGCTCTTCTGCCTGTTTGCTCTGGAGTTAACTCACTCTGCGTCTTTGATGCCATCTTCTTTGACTACAAAGAATATGTTTGCAGGATAGGGGAGGTGTTGCCCCAGTCTGATATGGGCAAATATTACCTGTCCATAAAAACCATTATTTCAATTAGTGGTATTAGTGAAACTTTTGCCTTCAGTGTTTCTGTGAGAGGTTTTCTTAATTCTTTAGAAAAATGTCATCAATTAAAATAATTGCTATATTCCCTGTTAGATTGACTTACCCCTGATTCCAGCCTTCTCTAGAATGCTTTCTTATCTTGTATCACTGCGGAGTCTAGAAAACCTAAATCAATATTTCCCAGACTCCTATGCAATTAGGGCTCTAAAAGCAAATTAGTTCCATCAGTTATATGTAGTCAAGTAAGATCCAGAAGGCATAAATGTGAATGAATGAACCATCTTTTCATCTCTTTTGACTGTTTTCTGATGGCAAATGAGGTCAGAAAGCTGTGAGGTTTTTCTGTGGCAGCATTCCACCATCCACCCCCCAGGACCTTAGGTATGAAAGAGTGGTTTCAAAGGAAGCAATTTTTTCTTGACTTTCACTTTCCGATCCCTGAATTACAGGTATAGGTTATGGTTTTGAACGTAACATTGCAGGGGTAGCCACAAAGATGCAGAAGAGTTCCCATGGCCTGTCAATTCTGAAGTATCCTGGGGGCCCCTCTGAAGGGCTCACTGTTCCAGGTGGGCCAACGACCCTCTGATGATTTGTGAGCACAAAACTGGCTGTTAAATCCCTGCATCGGCACAGGGTATGTTTCAATGGAAGGCTGAGTAATGCATACTCACGTGTGTGCAAAGGGACGTATTCAAGGTTGTTCACTGCAGCATCGTTGGTAATTGCAAAAGGGTAAGGAGAAAAGGCTGAATACCAATAAGCAGAGACTGGTTAAGTAGATATTATTACTGCTGTAAAGAGAAGCAGGAGTATTGTATGTATTAATATATTATAATCTCCAAGTGACATATTTTAAATGAAAGAAGAAAGGTGCAGAGTACATAGCATGATGCCATTTGTAAATAAGGTAAGTATATAAGAAATTAATCACGTTGTTTTCTTCTGGGGGAAAATATATGTGGTTAGACAGAGACAGAATACAGAATTTTCACTTTGCTTTTCTGCAGCTTTTGAATTTTGAATCATATTTCAATTCAGTGCCTGACATCTGCATTCATCCTTTCCATCATTCTGACTCTCATATCTTTCTTCCAATATTTCCTTGTCAATTCATGTCTTTTCTTGCCAATCTTTTCCAACTTTCATCTCTCAGATTTTGGTAATTTTTAAGGTTAGGAATGGTTCAAGGAGCAATGCCTCAATAGAGTAACAGCCAAAGAACTTTGGAGAGGAACCAAACCTCTAATTCATGCAAGTTAGTGGAAATATCTGAAAAAGAGAAGCTGAATGTTGCACAAAAGTTGCTACCACCAAATCTATAATACTGAGAAAGCAGAAAGAGATACTGGGTGATCACTGATCTATTGCATGGAAAACTCAACCTAGTCTGGGGCCTTAAGGACTCTCACATTCTGTTTCCAGTTCTTATTTTGTGGGCATGTACATTCACCACCACCACCACTCGTACTATCCCTCAGAGATGGCAATTTGCTTTCTTTATTTCACAAGAACTCTTAATCAATGAGCTAAGGTTTCACAAAAGGCCAACTTGGTATATAAGATATAACTAAAGAATTTTAAATTGAACAATAGTATGAAGTAATAGTCCATTGTTTCATGTAGATTTTGTGTCCTCCAAACAATGATCCATGCTATTAAAAGCAAAAAGCAATAGCATAATAAGCTAATTCATAAAACATTCCAATTATATGCTCAATTGAAACCAGACCAGAATTTATACAGTACAGTATATTGAATAATGTGTGTGTGGGGGGTATAGAAGCTGACCACCATGTGGCTGAAAATTTGCATATAACTTTTGACCTCCCCAAAACTTAACTATTAAAAGCCTACTGTTCATCAGAAGCATTATTGATAACATATACAGTAGAGTAACCCATATTTTGTACATTATATGTATTGTATACTGTATTCTTATAATAAGGTAAGCTAGAGATAGGAAAATGTTACTAAGAACACAATAAGAAAGAGAAAATATATTTACTATTCATGAAGTGGAAGTGGGTCGTCATAAAGATCTTCATCCTCTGTCTCCACATTGAGCACACTGAGGAGGAGGAGGAGGAGGAGAAGGTGGAGGACACCAATGTCTTGTTGTCTCAGGGGTGGCAGAGAAAGAAGAAAATCTGCTTATAAGTGGACCCATGCAGTTCAAGCTTGTGTTGTCCACAGTCGATTGTAGTTGAATAAACAGTAATTGTGGCTAGACAAATCACTTAGAAAGTGGAAAATGTCATTGTTGTACAATACACACAAAGACCACATGTGTTTGGGTATAAAAAAAAAATGACCAATATAGTGGGCCATTAAACTCAATCCTCTAATTTTAATGTGGTCATGTTGGTAACAACAACCATAATCATCGCTAACATTATTATATGCTCAACATAGTGCTGTTTTATTTAGTTCATCTTCACAAAAACACCTATATAATACATGATATCATCTATACATATAGGAAAGCTAAGATTCAGAGAGTAAATTAATTGCCTAAGGTTGCACAGCTAGCTAGTAGGTGGCAGTCCAGACTTTGTTACCTGCCCATGTTTGAACTTTTAACAGCTACTTCATACTACTGGTGTCTGTATAACATCCACATTTGCTTTTCTTTCATTTACATGACTTCTCTGTGCTAGAGTGACTATGTTGCAGTGGATTCAGAGATACCCTTTTGTTCTTCAAGCCATCATATGGGAACCAATGGATAGAGTCCATTTCCATGGACATGCTTTTCTGAGAATGGAAATGTTTTCATTCCCACCCCTTGCCAGGTGAAAAGCCAGATTCTATAAAAGTTTATCATAAATACACTATTTTTATACCTGGAACTTGGCTCATAAATCACATCCATCTGGAAGAACAAAAGACTGTACATAGTAGACGCGCTGTCTGCTCCCACTCCAGTGTGCCCTCCCACTGGGGCTGCTGTCTGCCGGAAGGAAACGTGTGCTCCAGGGCCAGCATTCTTGGCAAGAGCGCATCAGGTGGGAAGTTCCTCGGATTCTGGATATTTAGCAATTTTAGAAAGAATATGGATTGTTTTGTCCATTTCTTTTCATAGATGATGTAAGTCTTCACCTACTTACAACACAGTTCACATATAGGGTGCTTTCACTGCCTTTTAAGATTCTGGAAACACCCACATATGGCAACTATAAAATTTGGCTAAGGGAGTTACCCACCTCCTCTCTTATGCCCCATACACAGACACACATAACTCATGGAGCTCTCAGAATCAACTGTATTAAATTAAAGTTTGCATTGAGTAGTACTTATTTTTTGACCAGCAACTAATTTACAAATCATCAGAAAACTATAACAACTTTCATCAAAAAACAGTTGCTAAAAATTAAAGCTGGGCCTCAAGGGTCACGGCATCTCAAAGGGTAACCACTCTATTATTGGTGTCTTGCCACCTTCTAGTTTTCCAGGATTGTGAGTAGGAGAAAGAATCGGGAGCTGTATCCAGGAAAATGCTCCCTACAGACTTTGAGTTCTAGGCGTTTCCTTGGTGTGCTGGGGAACCTTTCTGGAGCACAGGACTCTGTGTTTTCAGGTTTCTTAGCAAGAAATTGAGCCATCATGACTTTTGCTTACTTTCTCTACAGGGTTGCTTGGATAATCGACACAGGAGATGTAAACGTGAAGAGGTATTTGTTACTAACTGTCTCTCCTCTCAGAGATCAGGTGAGCAAAGTGAAATGCTCCTGCAGATGAAGAAAACGATCCCCTCCCCAGGACTGCATCACTTCCCGAAGTCCAAAGAAAGGTGATGAACACTAATTCATTTCCAATCGTTTACTGTTGTCTTCAAATAATTTATTTTGGGAGAAAACTCACAGTATTTTCTATGGACAGACTTTTTTTTTTCTTTTGCATTGATATCTATCAGCTCTACAAAAAGCTCAAAGCAGCAGCAGAAGATGGTGCAATTGGTCTCTGTGGTCACTCTTAGTGCATGGCGCAGTTGATCCTCACAACGTCCACATGCTACATTCTTCCTTTCTAGAAAATGTGACGAGCTCTCGTAGGGATCAGAAGCAGCACTTAAGTGGTAAACCTGAAGAAGCAGCTAAATTTATGCCTATGATACAACTCTAAAATATTTAAAAAGTGAAAGTATAGCCAAGATTTTAGTGGTTGTTCATATGCCCAAAGCCTTCTACTGAAAAATTCAGCCCCATTAAGTAAGAAACTTCAGCACTGCTCACTGTATTTTCTCTTGGGCTAGGTGTCTATGCTCCTTTTATGAGGGAAAATTGATGAATAGATGTGAAAGAAATTAATGGTTATGTCTAGCACTTTTTATAGTTGAGTGTTAAGTATAAAAGCCCTGAAAAGTACTAGTTCTTGTTCAAGTACAAAATTCAGATTTAAGGTTTTAGTGACTAGATTTGCTCACTCTGGGCAGAAAAATCGTTACTGAAAAACAATGGTTTTAGCCCTTCTTGTTCATACACTTGTTCTTAACAATATCTAAAGGGATAAATCCAAGATTTCTAAAAAGACAAAAAAAAAAATTTAAGCCAAAAACAACCAGACCAATTCATTGCAATACAGGCTTTATAGTTTCCTATAATCAAATACAACTATGGCATATGCTAATGTATGTAAATGTGTGTGGACACCTATAAACATACATACATATCTCTTATTGAAGTAACAATTGTCTCCTCAGCCACCATATCAATATTACTGACATCACCCTTATATGTCATTAACCTGCCTGATATTCCAGTAAAATGGCCAAAGCCATTAAGAATCTCTTACTAGGGAAAATGAAAATCTGAATGGAAATGCAAGTGACTGGAGGCCCAGTGAGAAACACACGAGCCTCTGTTGCAAAATCGCCCACAGCAGGCTTCCCTCCTCTGCTGGTGTCTCCAGCTTGTCCCCCTCTTCTGGGCAAACTCCGCTATCCTGTCTACACACGTCATGTTTTCCTACAGTTAAAGTCACTTGTCTGCACACAAAACTCCTCAACAGAGCCATGTAACCATCCCCGTGCAGAGATGTACCCATGTACTATGTACAGCTGTCATTACAGAACAGTTGTGGGGCTAAATAGAGTCCCTCCTCACTAGGGAAATAACAAAATGCTCAGCTCTGAGTGTCCAAGTGAGATTCGGGGAATGGTCAAAGTCACCAAACTTTGAATAAATATTTTAATCTAATTGAGCCTCAATTTCCCGATCTGGAAAATAGGTGTGATAGTACTGATTTCAAAGAGTTGTGATGAAGATTGTTATGGACTAAATGTGTCCTCCCAATTCACAGGTTGAAGCTCTCACCCTCACTGTCATGCTATTTAGACATGGAGCTTTCAGGAGGAAATGAGGTTGAGATGAGGTACTGAGAGGAGAGCCCTCCTGGTGGGGTTAGTGTCCTCACAAGATGAGGACTCTCTGTTTCTCTCTCCCCCTGCACCATGTGAGGACAGAGTCCCGGGGATGCCATCTGTATGCCCTCGCAGGAAACCAAGTTGGCCGCACCTTCATCTTGGACTTCCCCATCTTCAGAACTGTTGAGAAGGAAGTTCCTGTTGGTAGAGCCGCCCACTTCCAGGTATTTTGTTATGACAGTCCAAGCTGTTCAAGACAGGGTTAAGTGTGATAAGACAGCAGATTCTCCCTTTAGACTGCAGCTACCTACTCTGTCCTCACTTTTTGCAACATCACCGTCCTGTGTGCCTTTATTTGGCCAACACTGCCTGCCAGTCTGTAACAGACTGCTCTCTCATAAGAGAATTGATACTCTATTTGTTCAAAGCTGAGACTTCAGAAAGAGAGGTTTAATTAATTGTTTAATTAAACTACATTTTGATACCTCTAACCATTTCATATCCTATCAGGTACCTCATTTGCATGGAATGCTGACATTCTGTAAATATAATCTATATGAATTGTTTGCCGCAATTGCTCTGAATATTGTACAGCAATGGGAAGTGCTTTTTTCAGATGAGTCCAGCTTTTAGCAGAAAGAGAACAACTTCCAAATTAGTTACTACCACAAAAGTAATCTCACATGCTCAGGGATATCCTGTGCTTCCTTTCTGCGTTTCATTTCCAAAGTCCTTGCCATTTTGTCCCAGCAATTTTCCCTACCCCCTTCCTCCCAGCTGGCCTCTAGAATTCACACAAAGCCAATGGAAATATGACTACTGGTGCTTCAGTATTTTCAGAATGTAGATGGATCCACCCACAATGTTTGCTTAACTTTGAAAATATTTTTTACCCTCTCCTAGATGGTTGCCAAAAGACATTTCTGCCCAAAATACTTTAGTCAGGAGCTCCATGTAGGCACAGTTTAATCTATTATATGAACTCATACAAGTTAATGGACACTTTTCAGTCTATGACTCACCATATCACGTCAATGTATATGAATACCACATTGTCAGTCTGTGGATTAAAAGGAGTGATCAGTGCATCAATAATAATATTAGATGATTTTATTTTGCTCTTTATTTTCCTTTTCTTCACATTGTGTTTTCTCTATGGTGAGTGGCCAATTCCATCACTCCCATGGAAAGAATTATATGTAAAGTGAAATCTCTTCTCGAGTTCTTACACCCAGTTTTTCTTCCTGCCTCTTCTTTTCTTTTTAATAAATAAACTTTATTGTGGGTGGCAGGATTAAGTTCACAGCAAAATTGAGAGGGACACACAGAGAGTTCCCAGATAGCCTCTTCCCCACCCATGCACAACCTCTACCACTGCACACATCACTCGTCACGGAGATTAACCTACCTTGCCGCATCGTCACCACCCCAAGCCCACAGTTTACTGTGGAGTTCACTCTCGGTGGTGTACATTCTATGAGTTTCAACAAATCTTCAATGACCAGACACAGAATACTTTTAGTATTTATACAGAATAATTTCTTTGTCCTGAAAATTCTCTGTTTTGTGCCTATTTATCCCTCCCTCTCCTCTAACCCCTGGAATCCACTGATCTTTTTACTGTCTCCATAGTTTTGCCTTTCCGAGAGTTTCATACAGTGGAAACTATACAATATGTAGCCTTTTATGAATATCTTCTTTCATTCAGTAATATGAGTTGAAGAGTCCTTCATGTCTTTTCATAGCTTGATTTCTTTTAAGCACTGTATAATATTCCATTGGATGTAACACAGCTTATTTATCCACTCACGTACATCTTAATTATTTCCAAGTTTTGGTAATCATGAATAAAACTACTATAAAAATCTGTGCATAGGTTTTGTGTGGACAGAAGTTTTAAATTCATCTGGGTAAATGCCAAGGAGAGTGGCTGATGAATCTTATAGTAGAGAATATTTTTAGTTCAGTAGGAAACTGCCAAAGTGTCTTCCCAAGTGGTTGAATCATTTGCAGTCCCACCAGCAATGAATGAGTCGTCCTGTTGCTCCACATCCTCACCCGCATTTGGAGCTGTGAGTGTTTTGGCTTTTGGTCATTTTAATAGGTGTATCATGGTATCTTATGATTGTTTTAATTTGCAATTAACTAATGATGCATGATGTTGACCATCTTTTCATATGCTAATTTGCCATCTGTATATCTTCTCTGCTAAGGACTCTGATCAGGTACTTTTCCATTTTTTAATCAAGTTGTTCATTTCCTTATTAAGAGTTCTTTGCACATTTGGATAACAGTCATTTATCACAGACATCTTTTACAAATATTTTCTACCACTCTATGGCTTCTCTGATCATTCTCTTGCAAAGTTCAGGTCATTAATTATTTCTTTCATGGATCATGCCTTTGGTGTTATATATAAAAATCATCACCATACCCAAGGTCATCTAGGTTTTTTCTTATGCAGTCTTCCAGGAGTTTATAATAAGATTTGAATTTTATATATAGGTATATAATCCTTTTTGAGTTAATTTTTGCAACTGGTATAAGGTCTGTGTTTAGCTTCATTACTTCATATGAAAAAATAGTGTTATTCCAGCACCATTTATTAAAAATAATATTTTTGCTCCATTCTGTTGCTTTTGCTCCATTATCAAGCATCAGGTGATGATATTTATGTGTATCTATGCTGGGCTTTCTATTATGTGACACTGACCTATTTGTCTATTATTTTAACAACACCACAGGGTAGTTCCAGAATGTACTATGGAACATTTTAAAGGCAAGTAGTGTCACTGCTCTGACTTTGCACTTTTCCTTCAGTATTAAGTTGTCTATTCTGAATCTTTTGCCTTTCCACATAAACATTAGAATCAGTTTGTTAATATCCACAAAATAAAGTGCTGGGATTTGGATTGGTATTATGTTGAAACTACAGGTTAAGTTAAAAAAAGTTGACATCTTGACAATATTGAGTCTTTCTATTCACGAACATGGAATATCTCTCCATTTATCTAGTTCTTTGAGATCATTCATCAGTTTTGCAGTTTTCCTCATATAGATTTCACATACATATTTTTAATTCACACCTAAGTATTTTTGTGCTAATGTAAACAGTCATGTATTTTTAATTTTAAATTACACTTGTTCCTTGGTGATGTATGTAAAAATAATTAGCTTTTGAATATTAACATTGTATCCTACAACCTCACTTAGTTCTAAGAGACTTTTTGTTGATTCTTTCAGATTTTCAGATTGTTGATTCTTGACAATCATGTCATCTATGAATAAGACAGTTTTGTTTCTTGCTTCTCAGTCTGTACATCTTTTAATTTATTTTATTTTTATATCACATTAGCTAAGACTTTCATGGTGATGCTGAAAAGAGTAGTGAGAAAGGACATCCTTGTCTTTTTCCTGATTACACAGGAAAGCTTCAATTTCTCGCCATTAAGTGTGATGTAAGCTATAGGTTGCGTGTGGAAGTTCTTTATCAAGTTGGGGAAGCAGCTGGGTAAGACAGTGGATGAGAAAGACTGCCAGCCAACGCATCTCTGCAAGAAAGATTTTAGAAAAAAGTGAAAAAAAATAAACAGGCAGACAAACATAGGTCCGATAAGGGTTGGAATGAGGAGTGCCTGAAACTACAGGAGACTCCACGAGAAGAAGTTGCAGAGGAGAACTGGAAGGAGAAAGGCCCCCAAGAGGCGTGGAGACCAGCGGCAAGGGCAGGTGGAGCAGTTACACTTCCCCTCCCCTGCGTCTTGAACTGCTTGTGAGCTCCTGAGCGCTCGGGGAGACCTGCCAACACCTGCCCAGAGTGTGTTGGGGACAGGGCACCTGGCTCCCTCAGACACCTCCCAGCCACAGACCCGAGCTGATTGGAAGGCGCCATATTGCTTCATTCTCCCCTTCCCCTTCCTACCCTCGGCTGCCGAGAAAGACAATTTAGCCACCACCTGAGGCATCTGCAGGGAACAGGACCTTTCCTTTTGGGGCCCTGGAATGAACTGAGGGGTACTCAGACTGTGAGATCCCTACCCGCCAGCCCTCCCAGGTGCTGCTTGCCTGGTGACTCCAGCGACACACATTAATCAAACTGACCAAAATAACTACCAAAGAGGCCCTCCTATGAGATGTAAAGTCAAAGAAGCAGGTAACCTACAAAAGAAAACCCATCTAATTATGGCAGACTTCTCAACTGAGACCTTATAAGGAAGAAGAGACTGGGGACCCATTCTCACTCTTCTCAAACATAATAATGCCCAGTCTAGAATCTTGTACCCTGCAAAATTAAGTTTGGTATATGAAGAAGAAATACAGACCTTCTCAGACAAAGACTGAGAGAATTCATCAAGATAAGACCTGCCTTCCAGGAAATACTCAAAACAGTGTTACACACAGATCAGCACAATAAACACTCATTAATGTAAAATCATACAAAAGCTAAATGTCAAAGGACAGATACCACAATGGCTCCAGAGAGAACACAAACCAACAAGGTTCAACTCAACAGGATGAACATAATCTGCCCACAATCTATTAAATCATGTATTTAATAGCTTTTATATATTCTTTCATTATAAACAAACATTATATAAACATATAAACATTAAATTCTGTCAATAACTGTGAATGTCTTGAACTGCCCACTAAAGAGACATAGGCTGGCTGAATGAATAAATATACATAAACCAGATATTTGCTGTCTTCAGGAAACATATCTATCCCACAAGGATGCATTCAGACTCAAGGCGAAGGGATGGAAAACAAAAATATTTCAAGCAAATGGAAGCCAAAAGAAAGCTAGCCTGGCTTTCAGTTGTCTGATTTCAGACAACTTAGTATTCAAATCAACAAAAATAATGAAAGACAAAGAGGGTGACTATAGAATGGTGAAGGGTAAAATTCAACAAGAAGACATAACACTTCTAAATATTTATGGACCTAACTCAGGTGCACTCAGGTTCATAAAGCAAAATCTACTTGATCTAAACAAAATGATAAACAGCAACACCATAATAAACAGAGATTTCAACACCCCTCTGCCAACAGGACAGATCCTCCAAACAGAAAATTAACAAAGAAACGTTGGACTTAAACAGAACTCTAAAACAAATGGGCCTGACTGACATTTACAGAACACTCTACCCAAAAACCACTGAATATACCTTTTTCTCATCAGCCCATGAGACATTCTCTAAGACTGACCATATCCTAAGCCACAAAACCTGTCTCAAAAAATTTTAAAAAATAGAAATTATATGATGCATCTTCTCAGACCACAGTGGAATAAAATTAGAAATCAACTCCAACAGAAACTCTCATCTCTACACAAAGTCAAGGAAACTAAAAACCTGCTGAGTGATTATTTGATTAATGAGGAAATCAAGATGGAAATAAAAAGATTCCTTGAACTAAGAGACAAAGCAGACACAAGTCATCAAAATCTCTGGGACAAAGCTAAAGCATTCCTGAGAGGAAAATACATTTCCATAAATGCCTACATCCAAAAGACAGAAAGATCACAAATAAACAATCTAATGAATCATCTCAAAGAACTGGAAAAGATGAGCAAACCATCCCCAAACCCAGCAAAAGAAATAAAAAAGATCAGAGCGGAACTAAATGAAATTGATAACAAAAAAAAATAACTATACAAAAGATTAATAAAACAAAATGTTGGTTCTTGAAAAAATAAACAAAATTGACAGGCCTCTGGCTAGATTAATGAGAAGCAGAAAATAAAGAGCTCTAATAAGCTCCAACAGGAATGAAAAAAAAAGAAATTACAACTGATGCCACAGAAATACAAAATATCATCAATGAATACTATAAATACCTCTATGCGCATAAACTGGAAAATGTGGAGGAAATAGAAAAATTCTTAGAAACGCCCAGCCGCCCTAGGCTCACCAGTTGTGGCACACGCATCACTGTGGCGCAGGGTTCGATGGTGGAGAAAGCTGTGCATGTGCTGGAGCAGGGAGAGCACGGGAGATCTCTGTGCTTTCCTCTCAATTTTGTTGTGATGAAAACTGCACTAAAAATTATTTTTAAATAAATGTATTTATATATGTTATAGATATTTATAGATATCTTCTACTTTAGTTAGATATTTAAGTGTTACACACACTCAAAATAGAGAATGTTTTACTCTACAGCAAAAACATCTAAAAAGACAATCTTCTCTGCTGTTATGCAGCCCAGTAGTTCTTAGTGTCTTTTGACGAAATACAAATGAAGTAAATGTTGTATTGTCCAAGGAGTAATTGTAGCAATCAATTTCCTCCTTAAAACTGAAAATATCCACTCAGTGTTTTTAGGCTGTGAGGATGGAATATTTACTCAGGCCACCTAGAGGATATATGTAAATTAGAATTGACGAACTGTCAAGGCGAGACATTGCTGCAGGTGAGCTTGAGCCTCTCCCTCTCTCTTTCTGTCTCCTTCTCTCTCTCTCCTCTCCTTACCTCTCCTCTCCCTTCACTGCTTCCCCTCCAGGCTTCTCATGTAATTTCTATTTCTTGGCTTCTCTGCTTTTCATTTAGTTTATGATCTGTTCCCATTTATAAAAAGGCCATTAATCCACCACATTTCATATAAATTTCACTGAGAACTAGGATAATTGGTATGTCTAATTACCAGCACCCACTTTAGGAAAAGCCCTGCCCTTTGTATTATGACAGGTTATGGATTCCCAAAAGCCCATGTTGAGTGCTTTTGGATCAGATGCATTTTCAGTTTAACAAGTTGCTATTCATGTCCAAAAGAAACTTAGCTTCACTGAAATATGGAGGTAATGTGTACTTTCAAGTACAGAACGGTACTAGACATGGCAGACCCTGTGACTGATCTGTCCAATAAACAAAAATAAATGTATTTCTGTTCTTGTTACTTTGTGCAAATTTAAATATAATTACTTACAGCATTTATTTAATAGCTTTTATATATTCTTTCATTATAAACAAAAATATATATTTATTTCTGATGACATAGAAATTAAAGTTGAGTAAAAGCATGGCTTCTAATTCTCTCACATGGAGACCACCACTGTTAAGAACTTGATGAGAACATATCTAGGCAATCTGTGTGTAGTTAAATAAAATTGGTACCATACACATATTATATAAGATATACAATATACATTACTTATCTATTTGCACGTATATATGAAAAACTTTATCAATCCTATATTCTTGTCATATACGTGGAGTTCAAATTTTTGCTATTATAAAGGTAATATAACTAACAAAACAATATATAGATGTCTCCACATATTAATAATTATTTCCTAATTCTTTGTTCATAAAATTATTAAGTTAGAAATAAATCAGATTTTAGACTTTTTATATACATATATTGCCAAAATACCATCCAAAATTTTATGTCAATTTATATGCTCATAGAAAGTACATAAGAATGGTATAACCCACGCATGATCAATTTAAATAGACTCTATATTTTATGCTTTAATTTTTTTATCAAAATAATATAAAATATAGATGTAAAACTTATAAATAACAAGTAAATTTTTAAAAAAATATTCAATTTTTTCCATTGTGAATTGTTTAAGCATACCACCTTTTTCTTTCTGATTTATAGAAAGTCTATTTATCA
This sequence comes from Mirza zaza, assembly GCA_008750895.1. Lineage (NCBI taxonomy): Eukaryota > Metazoa > Chordata > Mammalia > Primates > Cheirogaleidae > Mirza > Mirza zaza. The sequence goes on along the minus strand of VSMD01068512.1, from coordinate 15,831 downwards.
TTATGCTGTTGATCCATTGTCTTACAATAAAGCAGCAATCATTTTTCTCAAGTTATCATCTGCCCTTTAATTTATCTATTATGAAAAGAACTTTACATTTTTATTTAGTCAAATAAAACTTTTCTTTTATGGCTTTTGTCTTTATTATTTTAAGAAATATTCTTCTACTTTACTGAGTTTATTAGGAATCACTGTTTTATTTTATCTAATGTCTTTGACACCTATTAAAACAACTAGAAAACAATTAGCAATATGAAAGGAACAAAATCTCACATATCAATATTAAACTTGGACATAAATGGATTACATGATCTACTTAAAAGATGTAGATTGGCAGAATGAATTAAAAGACATGATTCAACTATATGCTGCTTTTAAGAAACTCACCTTACCTATAAAGACATGCACAGACTAAAGGAGTAAAAAATATATTCCATGCAAACAAAAACCAAATGTGAGCGGGAGCAGCTATACTCATATCAAGTAAAGTAGACTTTAAATTAAAAAAGGAAAAAAAAGACAAAGAATGTCATAATGATAAAAGTATCAATTCAATAAGAAATATAATAATTCTAAATAAATATGCACCCCACATTAGAGCATCCAGATTCATAAAACAAATATTACTAGTACTAAAGAAAGAGACAGACAACAAACAATAATAGTGGGGACTTCAATACCCCACTCACAACATTAGACAGATCATCAAGACAGAAAATCAACAAAGAAATATTGGACTTCAGTTGAGCTGCAGACCTGGGCCTAGATATTTACAGAAACACTCTACTCAACAACTGCAAAACATGACTTCTCATTACACATGGAGCATTCTCCAAGATAGGCCATATGCTAGGCCACAAAACAAGTCTTAATGCATTTTTAAAAATTCAAATTATATCAAGTATCTTCTCAGACGACTGTAGAATAAAACTAAAAATCAGTACCAAAAGGAGCTTTGGAAACTATAAAAATATATGAAAATTAAACAACATGCTCCTGAAAGATCATTGGCTCAATGAAGGAATTAAAACAGAAATTAAAAATTTTTTAAAAGAAATAAAAGTAGAAACAACATACCAAAAATATGTGGGATACAGCAAAGTAATGTTAAGAGGAAAATTGACAGCATTAAATGCCTACACCAAAAAATGGCAAGATTACAAATTAACAACCTCATGGCATACCTCAAGGAACTAGAAAAGCAAGAACCCAAACATAAAATAATGTCTTTTACCTATCAAAGTGATAAATTATAAATACAGATAAATTATTAATACAATAATAGCTAATGCCTGAAAACTTTGAGTTTTATTTTGTTTGTTTATTCTTTAGCCCCAGGAGGAACCTGGGGCCACAAGTGCATTTGAAGTGTCAATGATCAATGTGTCCTGCAAAAACTTTGACTTTTAAAACTATTTAATTATTAAAATGTTCAAATATACATAAAAATTTAAAAAGTATAATGATCACCTACGTACCTATATTAGTCAGGGTTCTTCAAAGAAACAGAACTAACAGGATGTGTATATATATATAGAGAGAGGGAGATTTATTTCAAAGAATTGGCATATATTGTTAGATTAGGTACTCGATTAGGTATGTGCAAGGGAGGAGGGAATGGAAAAGTTAGTCAACTTAAACAAACAGCCCTTGAACAAACAAACCTAAGGAGAAGAAAAGAGCCATTAATTTCCTAGCATTGCAGAGATTCAAAGTGGCCTTTCCTCCATTATACATGAGTGAGAACAGAATGAACACTGGCTGCCTAGCCTTCATTTGAGTTCAACAAACAAAACTGCAACCACGCATGGTTCAGCACAGTTGCTCCTTTCAAGCCTGCCCACTCTCTTTCTTGAGACTGTACTTTGCTTCTGCACAAGGCTTTCCTAAGCCTGTCTGCCTTCACTCAATAAACTTGCCACTATTGCTCAGTTGTGTGTGTGTCCCAAAATCCTTTTCTGTGAGGTTAGCAAAAACCTTTACACCTTTGACAAAATATGGTGGAGAGGTTGGCAGGCTGGAGACTCAGGAAGACTTGAACTTCAAATACGAAGGCAGTCCTTTGACAGAAATCCTTCTTGCTTAGGAGAGGTAAGTCTTTGTTTTTTTAAGGCCTTCGATTGATTGAATAAAGCCCACAATAGTATAGAGTATAATCTGCTTTACTCAAAGTCCACCAACTTAAATGTTAATCTCACCCAAAAAACACCTTTACAGAGATGACCAGAATAATGTTTGACTGAATATTTGGGCACCATGGCTCAGCCAAGTTGACACATAAAATTAACCATCACAGTACTCATCATCTAAATGTAATAACTGTTCCACAAAAGACCCCAAATAGCTAAAGCAATCCTGAGCAAAACGAACAAAGCTGGAGGCATCATACTACCCTACCTAAAAAAGCTATAGTAACCAACAACATGATTTTGGCATAAAAACAGACACAGAGACCAATGGAACAGACTACAAAATCCAAAAATAAGTCCACAAACATACAGCCAACTCATCTTTGACAAAGGTGCAAAGAACATACACTAAAGAAAGGACAGTCTCTTTAATAAGTGGTACTAGGGAAATAATATATCCATATGCAGAAGAATGAAACTAGATCCCCCTTTATCACCATATCCAAAAATCAACTCAAAATGAAAAAGACTTAAATGTAGGCCATGAAACTACTAGAAGAAAACATTGAAGAAATGCTATAGGACATCACTCTGGGCAGAGATTTTTGAATAAGACCTCAAAAGCACAGACAACAAATGCAAAAAGAAGACAAATTGGAGATACATAAAGCTAAAGGGCTTCTGCACAGCAAAGGAAACAATAAACAAAGTGAAGAGACAATTAATAGAATGGGAGAAAATATTTGCAAACTATCCATACAAGGAATTAATAATCCAAATATATATGGAAATAAAACAACTCAATAGCAAAATAATAATTAACAATAATAATATGATTTTAAACACAGGCAAAAGACCTGAATAGATACTTCTCAAAAGAAGATATAGCCAACAGGTATATAAAAAGATGCACAACATCACTATCACAGAAATGCAAATCAAAATCACAATGAGATTGCATCTCACTGAGATAAAATAGCTTTTATCAAAAAGACAAAACATGAAAAATGCTTGTTAGGATGCAGAAAAAGGGGAATAATTACATACTGTTTATAGGTATATAAAATGTAGTATAGCCATCATGGAAAACAGTGTACAGGTTTCTAAAAATACTAAAAATAAGACTATAATATTGATCCAGCAATCCTACTGCTGAGCATATATCCAAAATATAGAAAATCAGTACATTGAAGAGATATCTGCACTACCCTGTTTATTGCAGCACTATTAACAACAGCTAAGATATGAAATCAACCTAAGTACCCATCAACAAATGAATACCTAAAGAAAATGTGATATATATACACGATAGAATATTACTCAGCCATAAAAAAGAATAAAATCCTATAATTTGCAGCAACACAGATGGAAATAGAGGTCATCATATTAAATGAAATAAGCCAGGTATAGAAAGAAAATATCAAATGTTCTCACTTATAAATGGGAGCTAAAAAAAAAAAAAGTGGATCTCATGGAGGTAGAGAGGTTACCAGAGGCTGGGAAGGGAAGGGGATAAGCAATGAAGAGAAGTTGGTTAATGTGTACAAAAATACATTCAGATAAAAGGAATAAATTCTAGTATTTGATAGTACAGTAGGGAAATTATAGTTATTGATAGTTATTGTATTTTTGAATTATTATTTTAGTTCAAAAGAGTTAGAAGAATTGTAATATTCACAACACAAAGGTGATAGATATCCCAGTTATACTGATCAGATAATTATATATTGTATACAAGTATCAAAATATCATATATATCCCCAAAATATGTACAACTATGATATTATATATCAATAGATATTTAAAAATTTTTAAATCTTATAAATAAAAATATATAAAAATTAAAAAAACCTTTTTGTTAAAAAATACATTTAATATCTATTCAACATTTTGACATATTTGCTTCAGTTTTTTATTTTGTTTTGTTGCTGAAGTACTTTTAAGTAAATTTGTGGACATCATGGTATTTCATCCTAAATATTTCAGCATACCTTTATAAAAATTAAGGATATTTTCCTGTATAACTACACTAATATTATAATACCTAAGAAAACTATCAATAATTCATATATATCAGCTAACTCCAAGTCAACATTAATTTTCCCCCATTGTTTCAAAATGTTTATATTTGATTTATTCAAATCAAGGTCCAATTAAAACCACATGCTAAATTCAGTTGTTATATTTCTTCAATTCCTTTTAATCTAGATAGTCTTTCACTGTTTTTTATATACTATCTCCATTTTTAATTTTTCATGTTCCTTTATTAAAGAAATGAGCAAATTCTTCTGTAGAACTTGCCACATTCAAAATTTGACCTATAACATTAGTATGTTATTTTAAATTCTTCCCGTTTCCTTTATTTCTGTAAAATGGAAGTTAAATTTGAAGATTGACTGGATTCAGATTAAATATTTTTGCAAAAATACTTCATAAGTGATGCTGCAAACTTCACATCATATCAGGATATTCATAATGCAAGATTGTCTCACTATTTGTAATGCCAAGATTGATCACAGACTTAAGGAGTTAAGTTCCTTCCATTGTAAATTTATTTTTCCCCATGTATCCAGCTAAAATGTGTAGGCTGCTACTTTGTAACATAGAATTATGCAGCTCTTGGTCAATGTTTTACCTAATGTTTACATCCACTAATTATTCTTGCATCAGTTAAACACTGAGGCTATAAAATGGTGATTGTTTGACACTACCATTTCTTCTACATCATTAGCTGACTGACACTATTTGGTTACTCCAAAATAAAGTTTATATTGAAAATATGGAATGGATGCTTATTTATTTCTCTTTATTTAATAATTTTTTGAGTGAAAATGTGATGTAATAACAATCTCTAATAGTAAAAAAGTAGATTTTGTTAATTTGTGTTACCTTGTTTGTTTGTTTTAGTGTTTATAATTCTCCTTTTCTGAGTATCCTTTTACACTATTAGATTTCTCTATACAGTCATGTACCACATAATGATGTTTTAGTCAATGAGGAACCACATATGCAACAGTATTCCCATAAGATTATAATGGAGTTGAAACACTTCTATTGCCTTGTGATGTTGTAGCTGTCCTACACTGTGGTGCAACACATTACTCACATGCTTGTGGTTATGTTGTTGAAAACACACCCACTGTGCTGCCAGTCATGTGAGAGTATAGCACATATAAATTATGTATAGTATATATTTGATAATAATAATAAACAACTATGTTATTTGTTATGTATTTGTTACTAGTTTATATATTTACTGTAGTATTTATTGTTATTTCAGAGTGTACTCCTTCTATGATTGTGTCACTGCACTCTAGCCCTGGTGACAGAGAACTTGTCTCAAAAAAAAAAAGTGTTGACTGCAAAACAGCCTCAGGCAGGTCCTTCAGGAGGTATTCCAGAAAAGGCATTGTTATCACAGGAGGTAAAAGCTCCATGCCTGCTATTACCCCTAACAATGATATTAACAATACTGACCCTGTGAAGGACTACGCTAATGTGTGTTTGTGTCTTAGTTTTCAACCAAAAAGTTTAAAAATTTAAAAAAAAATTAATGGAAAAAAGCATATAGAATAATATGAATAAAAAATATTTTTGTATGGCTGTATAATGTGTTTGTGTTACTACAAGGGTCAAACAGTTAAAAAACTGAAAAGTTTGTAAGTCAAAAATATTACAATAAGCTAAGGTTAATTTATCATTGAAGAAAAAAAATTTTTAAACTCCAGTGAGAAGAAGTGAAGACAACAGGTCAGAGGTAACCCAAGAAGTTCACCAAACCTGCTAAAACACCCCAAAGGCAATTAGGACCAGGATCCCTCTCCCTAACACCATAAGGGAATAATCCTTGGCGACTTGGAGACAGAGCCATCAACCAGCCCTAGCACTCCCAGCTTTTGACTAAGAGGCCAGATAAGAAAGAATCAGCAAGAGAACTCTGTAAAATCAGAGCAAAAAGTCACCACAAAGGAAATCAATAGCTCCTCAGCAATAGATACCAACTTAAAATGATCAAAATGACAGATGATGAATTTTGAATATGGATTGTAAGAAAACTCAGTGAAATTCAGTAGAAACTAGAAACCCAACACAAAGAAGGCACAAAAACAATGCAGGAAATGAATGAAAAATTATCTAAAGAAATCAAAGTATTAAGGAAAAACCAAACAGAAATTCTAGAAATGCAAAATGCATTCAAAGAATTACAAAACACAGTGTAAAGCCTCAAGAATATGCTGGATCAGGCAGAGAAAGAATCTCAGAGCTTGAAGATAACACTTGTGATATAAACAAATCAGTCAAAGAATAAGAACACAGAAGCAAAAGGCATGAACAGAGCATACAAGAAATGTGGGACTGTATCAAGAGGCCAAATATAAGAATCATAGGCATCATTGAGGGCAAAGAAGATAGTATACAATGGTTGGATAATTTACTTAAGGGAATAATTGAAGAAAATTTCCCTGGCCTAGGTAGAAATCTAGTAATCCAGGTACAAGAAGCACACAGGACACCTGGGAGATTCAGTGTGAAAAGGCAATCACCCCATCACATAGTTATCAGGATGGCCAAAGTAAACACAAAAGAGGCACTCCTAAGAGCAGTAAGGTGAAAACAGCAGGTAACCTACAAAGGAAAAGCCATCAGACTAACTGCAGACTTCTCAATTGAAACCTTACAAGCTAAAAGGAACTGGGGATCCATCCTCAGTCTTCTGAAACAGAATGATGGCAAGCCTAGAATTCTGTATCCTGCAAAACTAAGCTTCATATCTGAGGGAGAAATAAAGAATTTCCCAGAAAAGCAATCACTGATGGACTTTGTGAAGACCAGTCCTGTCATACAGGAAGTACTCAGACAAATATTAAATATTGACCAGCACAATGAGACACCCACCAGTGTAAAATCACCAAAAAGCTAAACTCCAGAACCCAGATTCCATAATGGCTTGAGAGGTAAAACAAAACAGTAAGAGTCTACCCAACAGAAATCCACCCCAAAATACCAATTCTCTCAATAAAGGTGAATGGCTTGAATTGCCCACTAAAGGGTCATAGGCTTGCTGAATGGATAAAAATATACAAACTAAGTGTATTCTGTCTCCAGGAAACACATCTAACCCACAAAGACTAATTCACTCAAGGTAAAGGGATGGAAAACAATATTCCAGGAAAATGAAAACCAAAACAAAGCTGATATAGCTATTCTTATATCAGATAACATAAACTTTAAAGCAACAAAAGTAAAGAAAGACAAAGACAGTCACTAAACAGTGGTGGAGGGAAAAATTCAACAGGAAGACTTAACAATCCTAAATATTTATGCACCCAACACAGGAGTGCCCAGATACATAAAGCAAATCCTGGTTGACCTAAACAAAATGATAAACAGCAATGCCACAATAGCCAGTGAGTTCAATATCCCACTGACAGAACTGGAAAGATCCTCCAAACAGAAAATACGCAAAGAAATAATGGACTTAAACAGAACTCTAGAAAAAATGGGCCTAACAGACATCTACAGAACATTCCAGCCAAATAACACTCAATATATGTTCTTATCACCAGCTCATAGAACTTTCTCCAAAATTGATCACATCCTATGCCACAAAACATATCACAATAAATTTTAAAAAGTAGAAATTATACCATGTATCTTCTCAGACCATAGTGAAATAAAATTAGAAATCAATTCTAACATAAACACTCATCTCTACAAAAAGTCATCAAAATTAAACAATCTATTGCTGAATAATTGTTGGGTCAAGGAGGAGATTCAGATGGAAATCAAAAGATTATTTGAACTAAATGATAATGGGGATACAAGTTATCAAAATCTGTGGGAAACCGCAAAAGCAGTCCTAAGAAGAAACTCAGAGCCTTAATGCCCACATCCAAAAGCCAGAAAGATTACAAATCAACAAACTAATAATCTCAAGGAACTAGAAAAGGAAGAGCAAACCAATCCTAAACCCAGCAGAGAAAAAGCAATAACCAAGATCAGAGAAGAACGAATGAAATTGAGAAAAATGAACTATACATAAGATTAATTAAACAAAAAGTTGGTTCTTTGGAAAAATAAACAAAATTGACAGGCTTCTTGCTAAATTGACTGGAAGCACAAAGGAAAGAACTTTAAGAACCTCAATTAGAAATGAAAAAGGAGAAGTCAAAACTGATATCAAAGAAATGCAAAACATCATCCTTGAATGCTATAAAAATCTCTGTGCCCCAAAACTTGAAAATGTGGAGGAAATGGACAAACTCTTAGAAACACACAATCTTCCTAGGCTCAATCAAGAAGAAATAGAATTCCTGAATAGACCGATATCAAGTATTAAATTTGAAGCAGCAATAAAAAAATCTTCCAATAAAGTCAAGTCCCAGACCAGATAGATGAGTTCATACTCAAATTTTACCAAACCTACAAAGAAGAACTGGTACCTATACTGTGGAAATTATTCCACAACACCAAGAAGGATGGAATCCTCCCCAACTCATTTTACAAAGCCAATATCACCTTGATTCCAAAACCAGCAAAGGACACAACAAAAACAGAAAACTACAGATGAATATTCCTTATAAATATAGATAAAAATATTCCCCCCCATATCTTAGCAAACTGAATGCAACTGATCATCAAAAAATAATTCATCATGACCTGGTGGGCTTCATCCCAGAGATGCAAGGCTTGTTCAACATATACAAATCTATAAATGTAATTCACTACATAAATAAAAGCAAAAACAAAGATGATATAATCCTCTCAATCAATGCAGAAAAGACATTTGGTAAAATTCAGTACACTTTTATGATAAGAACTCTTTGAAAAATAGGCATAGATGGGTAATACCCAAAATTACTAAAGACATATATGACAAATCTACAGGGAAAAATTGAAAGCATCCCCACTTAGAACTGAAAGCAGACAAGGTTGCCCACTATTTCCACTTCTATTCAACATAGTGCTGGAAGTCATTGCAGACCAATCAGACAGGAGAAGAAAATCAAGGGTATCCAAATGGGGGCAGAAGAGAAAAAAACTATCTCTCTTTGTTGATGATATGATCTTATATCTAGAAAAGCCCAAAGATTCAACCAAGAGACTCTTAGAATTCATAAATGAATTCAGCAAAGTCTAAGGATACAAAATCAATACACACAAAATTATTGGCCTTTATATACACCAACAAGAGTCAAGCTGAGAATAAAATCAAAGTTGCAATATCTTTCACAATAGCATCAAAGAAAGTAAAATATTTAGGAATATATTTAACTAAGGAGGTGAGAGACATATAGAGGAAGAACTATGAAACACTAAGAAAAGAAATTGTAGAGGATGTAAGCAGATGGATCCTTGACCATACCATGATCAAGGATCAGCAGGGTCAATATTGTTAAAATGTCTATACTACTCAATGTGATCTACAGATTCAATGCAATCTGTAATAAAATATCAACATTTTTCACAGATCTAAAAAAAATAATTCTACATTTTAATGGAACCAGAGAAGCCAAGGCAACCTTAAGCAAAAAAGAACAAATTAGGAGGCATCAGATTCCGGACTTCAAGCTATATTACAAGGTTATAGTAACCAAAACAGCACAAGAGTTGCACAAGGATGAAGACATAGACCAATGGAATAGGACTGAGAATCCAGATATAAAACCATCCTCATACTGTCACCTGATCTTTGACAAAGCAAATAAAAACACACACTGGGGAAAAGAATCCATTCAATAAATGGGAAAATTGGGTAGCTACATGCAGAAGACTAAAACAGGATCTGCAACTCTCACCTCTCACAAAAATCAACTCATGATGGATAACAGACTTAACCTAAGGCATGAAGCCATAAGAATTCTAGAAGAAAATGGAAAAACTGTCATAGACATTGGCCTAGGCAAAAAATTTATGAAGAAGAGCCCTAAAGCAATTACAGCAACAACAAAAATAAATAAATGGGACTTGATCAAATTAAAAAGCTTCTCCATAGCCAAGAACACCATTACTAGAGTGAACAGATAACCTACAGAATGGGAGAAAATATTTGCATGCTACGTATCTGATAAAAGGCTGATAACTAGAATCTGTATAGAGCTCAGGAAAATTAATAAGAAAATATCAAACAACCCCATTAAAAAGTGACATAGGACATGAACAGAGACTTTTCAAAAGATAGGATAATGACCAACAAACATATAGAATTGCTCAACATCTCTAATCATCAGGGAAATGCAAATCAAAACTACAATGAGATATCACTTAACTACAGTGAGAATGGCTTTTTCAAAAAGTTCCAAAACAACAAATGCTGGCATGGATGTGGAGAGATAGGAACACTCATAAACTTCTTGTGAGACTGCAAACTAGTACAACCTCTGTGCAAAGTAATATGCAGACACATCAAAGAACTAAAAGTAGAACTACCATTTGATCCAGAATCCCACTCCTGGGTATTTACCCAAAGGAAAAAAAGACATTCTATAAAAAAAAAAAAAAAAATCAGCACTTGAATTTATAAGAGCACAATTCACAATTGCAAAGATGTGGAAACAACCCAAGTGCCCATCAATACATGAGTGGATTAATAAAATGTGGTGTATGTATACCACAGAGTATTACTCAGCCATAAAAGCAATGGTGATCTAATACCACTTATATTATCCTGGATGGAGCTGGAGTCCATTCTTTGAAGTGAAGTATCTCAAGAATGGATAAAGCACCACATGTACTCACCATTAAATTGGCACTAATTGATAAACACTTATGTGCACATATGGAAGTAACTTTCACTGGATGTCAAGCAGGTGGGATGGGAGAGGAGAGAATAGGTAAATTCACACCTCATGGGTGCAGTGTACACTTTCTGGAAGATGGGCATGCTTGTAGCTCTGACTTGGGTAGTGCAAAGACAATATATGAAACCAAAGTGTTTGTACCTCTGTTATCTGAAATAAAAATAAATAGATAAATAAATAAAAGATTTTTTATAAATTTTGTGTAGCCTAAGTGCACAGTATTAATAAAGTATACAGTAGTGTATAATAATGTCCTAGGCCTTCCCATTTACTCTCCACTCACTCTCTGACTAACCCAGAGCACCCTCCAGTCTTGTATGCTATATTCATAGTAAGTGCCAAACACAGGTGCGCCATTTTAAAAATTTTATATTATGTTTTTACTGTACCTTTTCTATGTTTAGATACATACATACTTACCATTGTGTTACAGTTGCCTACACTATTCGGTAAAGTTATGTGCTTATAAAATGTTCGTAGCCTAGACCAATAGGCTATACCATATAGCATCGGTGTATATTACGCTATACCACCTAGGTTTGTTAAATTCATTGTATGATGTTCACTCAATGAAATCACCTAACAATATATTTTTCAGAATGCATCCCTGTCACTAAGCAACATGTGTCCTTATCTATTATTTTCCCTATATTTTTTGATACTCTAATTGAACCACTTCAAGGTTGTTCCTACTTCCTTTTGATGGAAATTCACTGGTCTTGAAAAGCTTCCTTGCTTTACAACACAAAATGATGCCCTGTTTACATTACCTCACCCAAAGTTGAAATGAGTCAATTTTCAAAAAGTTTTACTTTCTTTGTTAAGGAATTCTATTGACAGACAGGAATCTGAGCATTTGCAGTGCTCATTGCTATTGAGGCATCACTTCTCTAGGTCTTTTCCATGTACAGAGCTAGATTATGTGTATATTGGAAATTATGAATTCATATTTTCAATTCAAATTTAACTTCTTCATTTTTATTCTTAACTCACTTTTATACCAAAAACCTTTATTTTATTTTGTAATGATATTATTTAACTACTTTCTTGTCTTATGCCACAAAATACATAAAGTAATTTCAAAAAACAGTCTACTATTACTACTAACAATGTTACTACTAATAAAATTAATTTAACAAATTTAAAACATCTAGAGTATTTTTTTATTCTTAGAATATATCCCACTAAGGACATATGATGAAATGTTATTTTTATATAACTGTAGTTTTATACTATACTCTTGGTTTCATTTTTCTTTACAAAGTATTTATTAGTTCCCTACTATGGGCAACAAAAAATGATAAACTTTTCCTATTACATTCTGCTATGGTTTGGATATGATTTGTTGTCTTCACTAAAACTCATGTTGAAATTTGATCACCAGTGTGGTGATATTGGGAGGTGGTGTCTAGTGGGAGTTGTTTGCATCATGGAGGTAGATCCTTCATCAATGGCTTGATTGCTGTTCTTGCAATAGTAAGCGAGTTCTCACTCTGGTGAGACTGGATTAGTTCTCATAGAAATAGATTAGTTCTCTAGAAAGCGAGTTGTTATAAAACTCAGATGCTCCTTGGATTTTCTCTTTTGGCAAGTGTCTGCTTCCCCTTTGACCTTTTTTCTCCTCCATGTTTTACCTACCACATGGCCCTCACCAGAAACCTAGCAGATGCTGACACCATGTCACTTGTACTTCCCAGCCTACATAACTGTAAGTTAAATAAACCTGTTTTATTTATAAAGTACTCAGTCTACGATATTCTGTTATAGCAACACAAAACAACTAAGGCACCTTCTTATTCTTCAACATAATAATTTTATTCTAGTCTTAATCGCTGAAGGATAGCTTGGCTAGATATAATATCTTTAGCTGATTTCCTTGAACATCCTGTAATTTTTGCTACATTGTTTTTTGATATTAAATATTGCTTCTGAGAGGTCATAAGTCAGTCTGCTTTGACTTCCTTTAGAGGACTTAGTCCTTTTGTTGGGAAGCCCAGGGGAGTTTATTTTTAGTGTATGATTACTGTGCTAAGACATGCCTCCAAGTTTATAATTCATTATATAGATTCAATTTCCTATAACATCAGGAAAGTTTTTTGAATTATAGTTTGAAATATTAAATATTAATCATTCATTCTATTTTTTTCTTTTTTAGGGTTTTTAATTATATATTTATTAAATTTACTCCACCTTTTTTCTATGCCTATCAATTTTTTCAAGTTTATTTGATCGTTCTTTATTTCTGCAGTTTTCATGACCTTCCTCATTTGTATCAACTACGTCCTTCTATTGTATAGGTATATTTGTTCACTCCTGTGAACCAATAACTTATATTCAATTCTAAGATGATTTTGCTATTTTTGAAATTTCTTTCTTTTGTTTTCTCAGATATCCTTTTACATCTTCTGGCTATTTAAGCTATTTATTCTGTGTTTTTGCATTCTGCTCCATAATGGTGTTTTATATTTTCAAATGCTTCTTTATTTTTATTTCTATGTTTTGCTTTTGTTTCAGTTTTCTTTTGCTTGATGGTAGCATTTCTCTCATGTACTTTTATTTGCAAAATAATTTTGAATTTCATTATTTATTGTTTTCTTATAATATCTCTGTGTGGGATTTGCATGTTAGTTTTTGCTTATATGTATTTTTATTTTTATAGATAGTAGATATTACTAGTATTTTAATTAGAAGGGAGATTCTATGGAGTGCAGCACAGGAGGCAATTAGGGTGGTTTTTCTGGTTTCTCAGCTTGAGAGTTCCTTCCCTCTTTTTTGTTGCTGCAATGAAGGGAAGTTGCTTTATTATACTGAACTTTTTTTGTGGCCAGTCTTTATCTAGTTCTTCATTCCAGGCTGCTGCTTTCAAAGGACACCTCTAATTGCCACATGGCCTCTATTTCTTTACCCTAGAAGTGGTGCCATGCTAAGACCACCAACTCCAGTCTCATGTACTTTGCAGCCTGTTTCTCTCAGCTTCTCCACTGTGAGCCTCCTGAAATGGCCCATCTCACATCTGCTCTCAGCCATTCCCTTAAAGCGGGACCCTCCTGAAGGTGAACTAATAACCAATGTCATTATACTATTAGGGGGTTCTGGCAACAATTCTGTCTGTATATTTCCCCCTGGTTACATGCAAACTGAAGTGTATAGTCTTCTCTGTCTCCTAGCTACTTCTCTGTCTCCTCGTAGAAACCAATTGTGAGATTTTTTAATTTGCTTTCCTTTTACTATATGTGGATTTTAGGAGGAGGTCAGGTGATTCCAATGTTGATTCCTGCTATGATCCAAGAGAGGCTGAAACTTCTAGATTTCTTCAGTTTAATTTAAATTTTAAAAATCAAAATATTTAGAAGAAAATATGTGTGATTAACTGTATGAATTCAGGAAAGGAAAGATTTTCTTTAATCATACTCAAGAAATGAAAGTCATATAGGGAGAGATTAATAAATTCTGCACAGTCTGGGGGATGCACATGCTTGAAGCTCTGACTCTGGGAGGGGAAGGGAGGAAAGGGCGATATACGTAACCTAAACATTTGTACCCCCATAATATGCTGAAATAAAAAAAGAGAGAAAATAAATAAATAAAGTTAAGATTTTTGTTCAACAAAAGACAGCATAAATAGATTACAAGGGCAATAAACTGTAAGAAAATAATGTCTAGTACATATAACTGACAAAAGATTGTTGTCTAAAATATATGAAGAAAATCAAGGAATCAATGGGCAAATGACAAACTAATAGAAAACTGGGCAAAACTTCTGCACAGCAAAGGAAACAACAAAGTAAAGAGAAACCCACAGAATCAGGATAATTGGGGTATCTATCTCCCCTCAGTCATTCATCATTTCTTTGTGTTAGGAACATTCCAATTCCACTGTTAGTTATTTGAGGGGATACCCTAACTTATTGTTTTGTTTTTTTTTTTTTGAGACAGAGTCTCACTCTGTTGCCCCGGCTAGAGTGCAGTGGCATTGGCCTAACTAGTGAAAAAAAACTTGCAAAGTGCCCATCTGACACGGGACTAATAACTAAGACATGTAAAGAGCTCCAACAACTCAATAGGAAAAAATCAACTAACATAATTTTTAAAGGGCAAAGGATCTGAATAGACAGTTCTCAAAAGAAGACATACAAATGGCCACAGGTGTATGAAAAATGCTCAACATCATTAGTCATCAGAGAAATGCAAATCAAAACTACAATGAGATATCATCTCACCCCAATTAAAATTGCTTTATCAAAAAGGTAATATGCATGCTGGAAAGAATGTTGAGAAATGGGGAACCTTTGTACACTGTTGCTGGGAATGTAAATTAGTGCCACCGATATGGAGAACAGTATGAAGGTTCCTGAAAAAAACTAAAAATAGAACTACCATGTGACCCAGCAATCCCACTGCTAGGCATATAACCCAAAGAAGGGAATTTAGTATATCAAAAAGATTACTGCTCTCCCATGTTTATTGCAGCACTATTCCCAATGGCCAAGATTTGGAATCAACCTGAATGATCATCAACAGATGAATGGATAAAGAAATTGTGGTACCTATATATATGGAATATTATATAGCCATAACAAAGAATAAAATCCTTCCATTTGCAACAACATGGTTGGAACTGGAGAACATTATGTTAAGAGAAATGAGCCAAGCACAGAAAAAAAATCTCGCATGTTCTCACTCATATGTGGGAGCTAAATATTAAAAGCAATTGATCTTATGGAGAAAGGGTAGAATGATAGTTACCACAAGTTGGGAAGAGTAGCAGGAGGGAGGGATAATGCGGGGACGGTTAATGGGTACAAAAATAATCAAATAATTAGATGGAATGAACAATATTCGATAGCACAACAAAGTGACTATAATCAACAATAAGTTAGGGGCCGGGCGCGGTGGCCCAC